>JAFEMH010003649.1:0-253832 GCA_022495995.1 Adenophora triphylla var. japonica
GACGCCATGTATTTGGGGAAGAGGGTGACCCGTCGGCGCTAGGCGAGGGGAGTCTCTTCCCTTGGTGTCGGTGGATCCTCCTTTGTACATGCGGCATCACCAGGAGATGCCGATTGATGAGTAAGAGGGGTACCTTCGGGCGTATACTTCTCACGAGTACATCATAGCGGGGGCCGCCTGCAGTGTTTTCTTGAGATGAGGGCGCGAGCCCGCGGGTGCGGCATAGAGAAGGCGAGGTCACTGGAGGTCTCGAGATTTTCCGGTCCCGCGAGCTAGACGCTAGCATACGAGGGCTGGGCGGTTCCCGCGTAGGCGACTTGTGATCCCGCTCCCGGCGGAGCCAAGACCACGATACGGGCGGACCCCAGTAGCTTCGGTAGAGCACCTTTTTGATTTTACTGCATTTGATAGTAGCATTACGCACATGATGCATGCAGTACTTTACGTTCGCTTTACGATGATTTTCTGGTTCGCAGGTGATGGTATCGGCCGTACGTATAATGAGGCCGTGAGGCTGGTGGACGGGTGGTCCGCCTACGCCGGGGAGGCTCGTGGAGTTCATGCCGGTGCGGTTCCCGGAGGAAGCGTGGACGTCCGCGATCGAGAGGCCGTCTAGGCCGAGGGGTTAAACTTTGCTCCCACAGTGGTGGGGAGGACTTCATAGCGGGGTTTGGCAGCCGGTTCGCGGGCGCGAACGAGTTTTGGATTTGGAGCTTCTTCTTACGTGCATGCGCTCGGGCGCGAGAGGAGTCCTCGAGTTCGCGTACTCCGAGGAGGCCCTTTGCCTATTCCCGGATGGAGAGGGATTCGGCGAAGTTCCTGGTGCGACGAATCACAGGCGGCGGCGGGCGGTGCGTCGAAGTGTACGGATGACGAGCGGGACTCGAAGTAGTCCCACTTTTCTTTGCTTTCCTTCTTTACTTGCTTTGTTTAGACAAAAATGCATGTATTTGTCGAGAACAAATTTTGATTTGAAGCTGTATTTGCAAAAAGGCGCCGTGGGCGCTGTGCACTTTTATACCCGCATATTTATTCTATGATCACCTTACGTATTTTCGGCAAATAAGCAAATAAGGCTAATCAAAAATAAATAAAAAAGGAGAAATGCATTAAAAATTGAACGGGTCAAAAATTAAGCATGTATGCACTAATTTTTAATTATTTGCTCTTGTTGCACGAGCCCGGCGGAAGGGATATTGTCATTGGTTGAATGAAATGTCGAGGGCGAGCACGCGAGATTTCATAGGAGTGGGAAACCGGGGCATGGTTTGGAAATGTTTCCAATTTTAAGGTATTTGGTATGAGTATGAGTTGACAAATGAAAGCTGCGAGAGAATCCAGGCCGGACTAGAGCGAATTTCCGAGATTCTTTAAATTGCGGTTTCGGCACACTTGCAATTGGTGAAAAAAGCTACTCATTGCTTTGTTAAATGCTAAGGTTTGAATTCTTTTCCACTTCTTAAGGTTTTCTTCACCTTCGACATGGCTCCCTTTCCCAAGTTATCGTCTCGGATGCAAAGAGCGATACTTGGACAACTTTCGGTCGTGGGTACGGAACCACACGAGGCGAGAACAAGAGGTTTTCGAAGGCATTACGGGATTAAATCTGTTTGGGCTTTGAAGGAGCTCATGCCGGATTGGGATCTTTTGAGAGCCGCGTCTCGGATTACAGGACGTACGGAGGAATGTGTACGGCTTTTCGTACAACGAAATCACTCCTACGTTTGAAGATTTCCGGGCCATTACAGGAGGACCTGAGGACGGAACGGCTAGTTCTTCCGTATCTTTGGTGGCATGGCCTTTGAGAAGCTTCTAGTGTCTTTGTTGGGTATCTCGGCTGGAGAAGCATACGGGATCTTGTCTGAGGATACCGATTACGTTGACATTTCGGGGCGCCCGAAAGATTTGCAGAGGCGAGGAGCGTCTTTTCATGGGGCAGCGTTTGCTGCATGCGCGATTGCTACTCTGTTCACATTCACGTCTGCAGGTGTGTGCCATCACAGTGTCTTGGATTTGGTGAGCGATGCAGTGGGGAGACATCGTGCCATTGGTCTTGGGCGAGACGTTCCTGGGCATAGGCCGGATGGCGACCGGTGCCGATACATGTAGGGAGGGAGTCCCGCTATGCGACCACGTGGTTGAGGGAGAGGTTGCGAGATGATGCACGAGGTGCAAATGTCTGTGACGCTTGGTCTTTCTCGCGACGTCCTCTGGTGATAGGGGGCAATCGAGTGAGCATTTGGAGCTCTGGATGGCCGGACTTTGCACGCATCACTTGCTGATGGTGGGTTCCCCATTGGAAGTTCTGAGACTTGTAGGACCGCTCGGGAGGGTCTATTGATTGTCGGAGTGCGGGCTGTCTCGGACGTCTTTCTATATTCCATCATTGGTTACGCGGCGATGCAGTGGAGCGAGATGCCCTTGGCCCGATACGAGTTATGCCGCTACCTTTGAGGTGGGATCTCTGCGGATGGAAGGATCCTTCGACGCTATTGCTGATCACCGGTGGTGGCAATACACGTCCTTTCTGCCGGGGTTCTCTTTCATCGGAGAGAGGCAGCGTGTTACGTCGGCAATATACGGCCAGTACGAAGAGTGTATGGGGAGACACGAGATGGCTATCTTGTGGAGACGGAGTGAGCTGTTGGAGTGCGATCACACAGACGGCTCGACCTTGAGGAGGACGAAGCGAGGGCTTCAACCACAGGAATCGTGCGCGATGCCATGGGCGATTATGTGGCAAGTGCTGATCGGGAGGCCAATCAAAGCACTATGATGATGGCTCGAAGCGAGGCGGCTCGAGACAGAGCCAGAGAAAGAGGCTGCGTTGGCGGCCGCGAGCTTGACGGAGGCGTCGGGGAAGAGTCCTGAGCCGGAGTAGAAGGCTCTTACGGAATATTTCTGCGAAGGTGAAGAACACTCGCCGGGGAAAAGGGAAGGGGAAGAAGGATGAAGGACCTAGTACGGGAAACTAGGTTGACCTTAGCGTCCAGAGTATCCACCCATTGTCATTGCAGACACATTAATTGATTAATGTTTTATTGTAGTTTTTCTAGCGTGTAGCGAGTCAAGAGTTGACCGTGCTTGAACTCATCAAAGAATGTTTTAACCGTTATGAATTTGTAGGTTAAATGAAAAGAGTTTTTCGAAACACAAGCAATTGATGCTTATTGTATTTTTTTGCTTTTTTAGACCGAACCAAAGATGGCTGCCTACGTTCCCCTTTTACAATTGGACTAAGGGGCTCAGGTCACCGTAGTTCGACACTTTAGGTGAATTTGAGAAAAAAACAAAGACAAAAGAAGTGCGACCTGTTTTTACCTGGATCATTAGCGGGAATGTATCCGGTTGGGTATTACTCTTTTAGCACTTTAATTTGCAGGGGGACGGTGTATGGGAAGGAGAGTTGACTCGTGCTCTTCCTCAAACGAAGTATCTGCGGAGCTTGCTTCCGTTCACGGGGTTAACGAAAGGGTTTCCGTCCAAGTCGCTAGCTTCATGGCTCCTCAGGAGAAGATTCTTTGTACCACGAACGGTCCTATCAGGTAGGCTCCCACTTTCGAGGGGATTGGTGCTGCGTAGGAGGTTTTTCCTTTAGCACCAAGTCGCCTTCTCGATGTCTCGGATCTTGACTTTCTTGTCGAATGCTCGTGCCATTACGCTGCAGTAGGCTCGAGTGTGTTCCATGGCTTTCAATCTGCGCTCGTCGAGTAGAGCAAGTTCGTCGTGACGGCTCTGTAGCCATTCGACTTCATTGATCCCGTTTTCCAAGAGGACTCGGAGGGATGGAATTTCCAATTCCACGGGTAACATCGCTTCCATTCCGTAGGTAAGTGCGAACGGAGTCTCCCCTGTGGCGGTTCGGCGATGTTCGGTATCCCCGGAGGGCTAGATGTAGCTTTTGGGCCGGTCCCGACCTGCGGTGGTCATCTTTCGATTATCGTGGCGAGAGTCTTGTTGGCCGCCTCTCTTGCACCATTGGTTTGTGGTGCAGCAAGGAGAAGACTGTGACGTGTGACTCTAAATTCGGTCAATAGTTGGTCACAATCTCCTTCGAAGTGAGTCCCATTGTCGGATATGATCTCGTTGGGCACTCCGTATCGGCACATGATGTTCTCTCGGATGAACTCGGCCACCTTCTTAGAATTCAGTACCTTGTACGATCTGGCTTCTACCCATTTGGTGAAGTAGTCGACTGCGACTAAAATGAACTTGTGACCATTGCTCCCTGGAGGAGTGATCTTGCCGATGACGTCGATTCCCCATGTGGCAAAAGGCCATGGCGTAGTCATGCAGTAGAGTTCGTGAGGAGGGATGTGATTGAGGTTGGAAAACCGTTGACATTTGTCGCAGCTTTGGACGAACTGGATGCAGTCTGTTTCCATTGATATCCAATAGTATCCCATACGGAGAATGATCTGTGTCAATGCTCGGGCGTTCATGTGCGGACCGCAGGTTCCGTTGTGAACTTCGTTCATTAGCTCGCTGGCTTTTTCTTTGTTTACACACCGAAGGAGTGGCCCTTGGTGGCGCTTCTTGTACAACATACCCCCCAGAATGACGAAATGGGATGCCAGGCGTTTTAATGCCATCATGTTTTTGGCTTTGATCCCTTCTTTGTATTTTCCATCTTCACTTGTGAAGGAAGCTTCTCCGCTTTGGAGGTGCTTGGTAAATTTGATTGTACCAGGGTTCGTCGATCGTTTCTTTTTCTTTTTCGATCTCACGGCAATAGGCGGGTGTTTCCCGTCTGCCTATTACGAGGGTTTCTTGCTTTCCCTTTGGGAATTTCGACAAGAGAGGCGAGGTTGCCGGGCGTGCGAAGCGGTTCCTGTCTCTTGGCAAATAGTGAAAAGAGATGTCCTTGAGCTGAGCAATGAGTTCCTCCATGCAGCGTGGTACTTCGAAGGCCGAGAATCTACCGTCTTCCATTTGTTGGATACTTGATTGATGATCAATGCGAGTCTCCATATACATCCGGCTCTAAGATGTTGAGCTCGAGGCGGCTTCCAAACCTTTGCCACGCAGGCTTCATATTCTGCTGCATTGTTGGTCGCTTCAAAATTCGGCTTGATGGCTATGGGAGTATGCTCGTCCTTGGGATCGACAAGGAGCATTCCAATGCCATTCCCTTCTTGTTGGCTGCCCCATCGAAGAAGAGTTGCCGGCGGTTTGCGGTCAAGTGAAAAGATTCCGTCGTCCAAATTGCGGATCGGGACCCTTAGGTTCACCGCTCGGGAAGTCGGCAAGGCGATGCGCCATTACTACGCCCTTTGTTGATTTTCGACCATGTACTTGATGTCGAACTTAGCCCGGGAAGAATGACCACTTGGCTAGCCGCATTGACAGAGATGGCTTGTCAAAGAGATATCGGACGGGGTCCACTTTGGAGACCGGGAGCACCGAATGTGGCTTGCATGTAGTGTTTCGATTTCCCGACTACCCATACCAAGGCGGTACAAGTTTTCTCACGATCTTTGAGTAGCTGAGTTCACTTCCTTGAAGCTTTCGGCTTACGAAGTAGATTGCATGCTCAATCTTGGAATCTTTCTGTTCTTGTGCCGACATTGCTCCGATTGACGTGTACATTGCGTCGAGATACGAGGAGTAGTGGCTTGTCTTCATGTGGCGGAGCACGGGGAATTGGGGGATTAACCAAGTAGGTCTTGATCTTTTCAAAAGTTGTTTGGCACTCGGAGTCCCATTTGATGTCGGCATTCTTTTTCATCGGTTTGAACATGGGCTCGCGAGAGAGATGTCAAGCGGTTGATGAAGCGACGATGTGCGAAGTCTTCCCATGAAGCTCTTTACTTACATCGGGGGTTTGAGGCGGCTTCATGTCGATGATGGCCTTGATTTTCTGGGATCGGCTTCGATACCTCTTTACGTAACCATGTACCCCGGTACCTTGCCGCGCTTGACGCCTTGAAGGTGCACTTTGCAGAGTTTAGCCTCATGGAGTGTTTTACAGTCTCGTTGAAGAACTTCTTCAGATCGTCATGTCTTTGCATGTACGATCCCTTGGAGTGGATGATCATGTCGTCGACATATACTTCGATTTCTTTGTGAATCATGTCATGGAAGAGGGGCACATTGCGGCCATTGTCGTAATAGCTTGCGTTCTTCGGAGACCAAACGGCATGGCAGTATGTAACAGATATGTTCCCAGTGGTAGTGAAGCGATCTTGGCACGATCCTCCTCGGACATCTTGATACGGTTGTATCCGCGAACCCGTCCACGAAGGACTTTACTTTCAAAATTTGCCGTGGTGTCGACCGGCATGTCGATGTTAGGCGGTGGGAAATCATCTTTAGGGCTGGCCTTGTTGAGATCCCGGAAATCTACGCGACATCGACCTTTCCGTTGGCCTTGGTGACCGTCACTATGTTGGAGAGCCAAGTCGGGTACTCAATCACTACGATGAAACCAACTCGGAGCATTTTCTCGATTTCTTCTTTTACTTGCAAGGACCATTCTGGCTTGATCTTGCGCGGCTTACATTTGTGAGGCTTGGATTCGGGATCCGGGGAATTGTGCTCCACGATTGAGGGATCGAGTCTGGCATGTCTGGATATGACCGGGCGAACACGTCAACATACTCCCGGAGGAGGCTTATCGGGGCTTCTTTTTCTGCATCGGCGAAGAAACCGCCCACTTGTGTCTCTTTAGGCTCTTGCGGCGACCCCGAGTTCACTTTGGTCAAAACCTCTTCGGCGGCTTGGGCCCGGTTGTCCTCTTGGTCAACTACACGCTCGAGAACTTCCTTAATGTATTGTTCGTTTAATGTGTACGCTTCTTTATCAATTGAATTATTAACGTCTTTTAAGTTGTTTGTTAACTTATCGGTTGTTAAAGTGGCAATGAGAGGATACTCCGAAAGGTCAGACTTTTCATTAAACAAGAACGGGAATACATGATTGGCTACAACATTATAGTCCTCAGGCGTAAGGCCGTTGGATGACTCGGAAGGGCTGGACTCGACGGCCCGACTCGAGAGGGTTTGAGACTAGGTTTAGGGAGATGTGGGTGCGGGCCCGGCTTGTCTTCCAATTACTGCTGGCTTGCCCTTGGTCCGGTGAAAGTTACCCAATTCTTCGGATGGCATTCTTTGGATGCTTGATGAGGGTGCGGGGATCGAGAGGCTTGGCTTCTGCTTTGTCCCTATCATGGCGATCATGCTGTTGTCGGAGCCCGGTCGATCAAGTTGGGCAACTCCATGACTTCTTCAAACAGACTACGTAGAGCCGGTCCACGAGAGCGTTTTCTATGAATTACGGTTCCTTCGCTTTGGACTTCTGTCTCGAATGTGGCCTCGGCGGTGATCCGAACAACTTGTTTCCCATGGAGAGTACCTTGAGTTGCTCCTCCAAGTGCAGGATTCCCTTGAATGTGTACTCATGCTTTGGTGTGGTGGCGGTTAGTCCAGTAGAGGCTGTGATGTCGAGGAACGCTCCCCTTATCGGATTAGCTTTGAGTCCTCGGAAACGCTTGAGGTCCCGTGCTAGTTGTTCCATTCTTCCTGTAGTCTCGGTGCGACTATCCTGCTTCTTTCTCATCTTCATCGGTTCCCATCGGTCCCCTCGGATTCTGGCATCGGTTAATTGTCGGTCCCCTCGCGTCGGTTCCCTTGTCGGTCCCCTCGGTTCTGTCGGTTCCCTTGGTGAAGTAATGAGCGAGGTCAAAGCCGTAAGGTCGGAGATTGGGTGTGCCGTCGGAGGTTCCCCTTTTGCGGGACTGCTTTGCCTTGGTGCGGGCGAGCCTTTTGTCTTCCTTGATGTCGGCCGGTGTTGGCACGTAGCCAAGCCCCTGGACCGTGGTGTGGTCCTTGACTTCAATAACTTGGTGTTGGCCTTGCGGCCTTTTGCCGAGCCCCGGTCTGGGATGAAGTTCATGAGTTTCATCATCCTCATGGCGGGAGGAATCGATCGTGAGACAGGTGGAAGGTCCACGTTGCATATTTGGATCTTGGAGGTCTCGAGTGAATCCGGTTAATGGCATGTCGTCATTATGCTTGATTTCCAATTTGGAATGTCGTTGGTGCTTTGGTCCCCTCGGTGGTGACACTGTCGCCGTAGGCGTGGTTAGCCCGTTGCCTTGCATGAACTTGAGAGCACGGGTGAAGGGTGGATGCCACGCCATTGATTTGATGCAGCCGGGAACGCCCCCGGGATGGCTATGAAAGTGATTGGAATGTCCGACAATTGGAATTCGGTGGGGATCACCCGCTTGCCGAACCGGATGTTGAGAGTAGCAACCCGAGAAGCTGTACGGGAAGTAGAGTCACAGGCCTTGACGGTGTGGGCCCGAAGGCTTAAGATGTGGGCTTGATGTCAAGCGGAGTCCATCATCTTGGCGGGCAAGACATTCATTCGGAACCTCCGTCTACCAACACGCGGGGAAGGCGACGCTCGTCAGTGGGTGTAATGTAGAGCGGCTCATTGTGATCGGCCCCAAATTTTGGAAGGTCCAAATACGCGAAGGTGATAATGTTGCCATAGTGGATGTTGCCAATCATCGAATGACTTCGTGCGGGGTTGCGTCCACGGGGACCATGGTACGGGCCGAGCTTTCCTCTAGCTTGAGCTTGTGAGGATAAGAGGAGGTGAACAGAGACCAAAGGGAAATGTTCGCTGAGTGCTGGTCAGTGAGGATCGGGTCCTCTTTCAAGGAATTTGCGTCTTCGAGTGGCCGGATTGCAGTCGCTCCGTCGGCTTTTGGTGGCCTTAGGTGGTAATGCATGGATTTGACCCGATCGGGTTAGGACGCCGACATCGGGTTTGGTCCCTTCGAGCAGTGCTCGAGTTGAGCCATAGTTAGAGGAGGATTCCTCGTAGCATAGGGCCATATGTCTTCCCTCAACTCATTGATTGTGGATGAACTCCGGGAGCTTCGACGGCTTGACGGATTACGTCCCGGGATGCGGCTTGGATGCCTCTGCGGGGAGGTAGCCTACGGTTTGACGCAGGTTGTTCGAATGTCGGTGCACAACAATGGTTGCGTTCGAACCGAATCAGGCGTTGCTAACCCTCCGGGAGGTTGGAGAGTTCTCGGCTCAAGCGAACGGTCTCCTTGATCTCTTCACGGTATATCGCGTTCCTTTCCTTCTTCTTGAGCATACTCGGGGCATTAAGGTTGGAGTGCAGCGATACTCGTGGTTTGCTAGTTTTCCTCCACTCAGGCCCCGAGATCAACCTTCTTGCAGCGGAGCTCGCGTCGAGAGTGAGTGCCTGCGTTTCTTCCCATGTGAGAATAGCCGGTGCTTCTTTGAACTGGGTGCGGCGGTCTAGGTAAACCTCCATCGGGGAGAGTTTTCTCCTCTCGCTTTATCTCGAGTGGCGGGTATGTCGGAAGGTGAGTACACGGCTTCCCGAACATCGGCCCATGTATTTGGTTCTTTGTCCCGGTTGATCGCTTTCGTATGCTTGAAGAGTTTGTAGGTGGGATTTCCACGAGTAGTTGCTCGAGGCAATTTCCATCCTCCTCTGTTTTTAAATAGACCTTCCTCCCTGAGTTGGCCTTTCAATTTGAGTGCGGCAATGATCCGTTCCCATCCTCCCGAGGACCCTTGGGAGTCCGGTTTTGTTGACTTCATGCCCGGCTTGGAAGAGAATGGTTTCATCGTCTTCATCGTCGCTTTCACGAGAGAACTTGCTTTCCTCGGGAAGTAAGCGCCGGGATTCGTTACTGCTGTGTCGTTCCATCTCCTAGGTCATTGGGATCGTTGACCACCCTTGCCAGCGAGAGGGGGTTGGATGAGAACAGACGGAAGTCGGGAAGTTGCCATGAGCAAAACTCTTGAGGTCGAACCGGTCTAGAGTGGCCTCTAGCTTGTCTGAAGCCGCCCGTGACACTTTAAGGGCTTGGTCCCTGTAGGTCTTTCGAGCTTGGTTTTCGTCCCAAAGACGACTTTCTTGAGCGGCTAACTCCATAAGAGCTTTCCTTGCGAGACCTAGGCAGTCTCCATAGGTGCGCATCGTCTGGCTAGTGTCCAGAACCGTGATTACATTCAAATCGCCGAATGGCAGAAACACTTGGATTACATTGACGAAGGAAGTCGGACTGGGACATTCCATGCGGCCTTCCTTGATC
Source organism: Adenophora triphylla var. japonica (assembly GCA_022495995.1). Lineage (NCBI taxonomy): Eukaryota > Viridiplantae > Streptophyta > Magnoliopsida > Asterales > Campanulaceae > Adenophora > Adenophora triphylla. The sequence goes on from JAFEMH010003649.1 coordinate 10,091, forward strand.
TCGATCACCAAGAAGTTCGCCCATATCTGCTTGATTGACCCCACGGGGGTATTGAATTCTGCAATGTTGACGGTCTCGTGATCTCGCTCGATCGCCAAGTCTATCAAAGCTAGCAGTCGACTGGCAGGATGTCTGAATCCGGGGCCGTGACGGCTGGGAGCAGAATCGAACTGGAGCATGTTGATGCTGAGGTGGTCATTTCCTGCGTTGGAAGCTGACTCTGCCTTGCGGGGAAGGCTTTCATAGATGTTTTCGGGGTGACTGCCGGAAGCGTTCCCGAGGTTGATCTGACTTGTAGCAGGGTGAGGAGCTTGGTCTCCTTCGCTGTTGCCCTTGGCCTTGGCGGCGCTTGAGGGTATAACCTTGACTGACGGCACGGGCCGGTTGCCACTGGGGCTGGTACTCGGAAGTAAAGATGAGTGGATTCTTTGGGATCTGACTGTGTCTATGGGAGAGGTCATTGATGAGACTGGATTCTCTGGGATTTGAATATGCTTATGATCAGACCATTTCTGGTTGCCTACGTTCCCCTCATTGTGAGGAGCTCAGGTCGCCGTAGTTCGGCCTCGGCTGAACTGTATTTGGCTTTGGGAAATGGGATTTGTGGTTCCTTTAGTGAAAAGGCTCGGATGAGAAGATTGGATGATGAGGCGTGGGCCTCGGGATGATTCCTTGACCAAGTCATTTTGGACGGTTGCTTCTGATTTTCATCTTTCATTGGGGGAGAAAGGATTTGCACGTGCCTAAAGGCTTATGAAATGCTTCTGCCTTTGCTTCGACCGCCCCATTGTTATCGACAACTTTCATTCTCTGAGCTTTGATCTTGCCTGTCAGTCAAGCTTTTGATGGGCGGTCTTGGGTCCTTGGCCTCATTTTTTCTTTTATTTTTATGTGCAACCACACTGTTTTTGCCTAGGCGAGTCCTTTTTTTTTTTTTGGGATTTTCAGCCTAGCTGGGCATTTCTCTTTTTGCACTAAGATTTTTTTCTTCTTCTTTTTTTTTATGTGCAACCCTGTTTTTTGCCTAGACTGCCCTTTTTTGGGATTTTCAGCCTAGCTGGGTATTACTCTTTTTGCACTGCATTTTTTTTTATTTTATTTTCTGAAGCACTTGAGGGCCAAGGCGAGCCCCTGCTTGAATTTTCCTTGACATCCTTGAGGTCGAAGGCAGGCTCCTAGGTCGTTGTCGACACAGGGTCAATCTTTCGAAGCTGAGTGGCGTTTTGTTGTCCCTTGACAATGCCGCCGTCGTTGACTTGGTCAAGATGAAGGTGGGGGCATGATTGGGAAAGTGTATGGCTTGATGGAGGCCTTTTGTCGGGTAAGCAAAGTGTATGGGGAAGGCTTTAGTTGACTTTCTCACACTGATTAATCAGAATGTAAATTATTTCGAGAGATTATTTGTTGAGTAATGCAAGTGATCATATAAAATAAAACCATTTCATTAAATGTAATGTAGGTGTGCAAATAATGTCTTAAGTCTAGCAAGAAAAGAAGAAGACTCTTTTATAGAAATTTAAAGATTAATTACAATGTCCGTGGAGGACTTGATTGAAAAAGAAAAGTACTAGAACCTACAAAGGTTGACTGAGAGACTATATTTTTTTTATAATCTTGCTTAAGGATAGGTAATCCCTAGACTAGCTACTCTTCGCTGGTTGGACTGCCAGGGAACTTGAGCTTTCCTTCGTAGATCAGCCACTGAATTTCTTTCTTCAGATCCAAACACTTGTCTGTCACGTGACCATAATGCTTGTGGTACTCACAGAACTTGGTCCTGTCAACTCTACCTGGGTTTCTCGGCTTATAATTCTCGAGAGGTGTGAGAAGGCCTCGTTTCACCAAATCGCCAAAAAATTTTCTCATGGGCATCCCAAAATCATGCTGACGTTTCTGACCTTGCACCCCCTGAATCGACCTCTTACCATAATTTTCTGTTTTTGGCCCATGGAGGTTCTCGAGCTTCCCGTCTTCTATCAACTTCTGGATCTCATGCCTCAAATAGTAGCAATCATCAGTGTCGTGCCCGGGGTATTGATGGAAAAGACAATGCTTAGACTCATCCAACTGAACGTTGGGGTTCTTGGGCTTCCAATTATCCAGTGGCTTTATCAGCTTTTCTTTCATCAGCTTCTCCAGCATCTTGCTTAAAGGCATCTCCATGTTGTCATAATGAAGGGAGCGGAGTTTTCGGGAGACATTGTTGTTCTCAAGACTCGGATTTCCATTGTCCAATTGGTTCCATTGTTGGATTTGGATGAAGGAAGCTACGACACTCTTTCCTTTGTGAGGAACTGGTTCTGAGCTGGGTACGATTGCTGTTTGGTACTGGTGGCATTGGGTTGTACTTGGTGGAATCAATTCCTTGCCTGGTTCGACATCTTGGATCAAGGGAGTATTGATGAGGTCAAGATTTTCTTGCATCTGTTTCACTTGTTCCACCAATATTGCCACATGGGGGTCAACGGGGACTCTCGAGTTACTGAAAATCGCAACAGGACTTGTATCGGCAGAGGGAACCATAGTAAGCATCGATGAAACTCACGGCTGAATTCATTAAGTCCGGTAGGTGACAGTGAAAACATGAATCATCCTTTGGCAACTCGTGATTGCATTCGAGTGGGTATAGTGGCTTAACATAGCCACATAGCTCGAAGCGATTATGTGAAGGCTGGAGTATAGGCGCGGTATTGCTTTGGCGAGAACAGGCGGGGTGAAGCCCAATCCGTTCTGAGGAGCTGAGGGCGATGGAGCCCTGATGAGCTGGGATATTAGAAAGGACTGAGGAGGAGGAGGAGTCCTTGGCAAGGGATCGTATGTGGATGGAGGAAGGTATTGGATGTAGGATGGAAGGTCTTGGTTATAGGATAAAGGGACTGAAATCACTGTCTCTGAAGTCTCATCTTCGACCACCACCAGAGAACCGTTCGACTCAATTGTTACCTGAATTCCATGACGACGGAGTGCATCGATAAGCATGGCTTGCTGTTCCTCATGAACCTTATGGGCATTTTCCAAGGCCAGGACTAACTCTTCCTTCCTAACCTTCTGATTTCCTGCACCCTCACTGTTTTCTGTCAAATCTGCCATTCTGACTCTCTGAGCTGACAAAACTGACGATTCTGCCGAACTGTCTGAACCTAAGGTTTTCTGCACTGAAAAACCGCTGACCCGGTATTCTCGCCCACTTCTTTCTCGCTGTGGGATAGGCAAGGTTTAGACTCGGGGATAGGTAAGGTTTAGATTTAAAGGTAAGTGTTTGGGCTGAAGGCTCAAGTAACATGCACTTTATCGCTTAAGTTTTACTCGAAAAACATTTTCTCCTAATCCTAATTGATCGGAAAAGATGAGACCTTGAAAGGTCAAGATTGAAAATTGGGGATCGGACCGAGGAGGTCTCGACTAGGGATTTGACCATGAAAGGTCGAGAGGGAAAATTGGAGATCGGACCGAGGAGGTCTCGATTAAGAATTTGACCATGAAAGGTCGGGAGATGGAAGATCGGAAATCGGACCGAGGAGGTCTCGATTAGGTATTTGACCATGAAAGGTCGGGAGAGAAAATCGGAAATCGGACCGAGGAGGTCTCGATTAGGGATATGAGAGATAGGAAAATCGGAAATCGGACCGAGGAGGTCTCGATTAGGGATTTGACCATGAAAGGTCAAGATGAGAAGATCGGAGATCGGACCGAGGAGGTCTCGATTAGGGGTTTGACCATGAAAGGTCGAGACAGGAAAATTGGAAATCGGACCGAGGAGGTCTCGATTAGGGACATCAGAGATAGGATCATGCAATTATGATTACATTAATTGTTCAAGTTTACTTAAAACAATGTCTTTTATTTATTCCTATTTGGTTGGAAAAGGGGATTTGCCCTTCTTTTTCGCAACTACTCTAGATCCTGGATCAGTGGGTTCCGTCACTACGTCTATAAGCCCCTCGTATTCCACCTGTATTTCGACCTCCCAGGGTGGACAGCCCCGGGCGAGGGTCCTATAGAGCACGCGGATCCCACCGACCGAGCGAAAAGAACATTCCTAATGGGTCTAGCGGGTCATAGGAACTTTTAACGCACGAGCGATGCGAATTATAATCAAGGCAATACCAGAAAAGTCTCGTCTTTCAGCCTTGATAGAATTTCGGCAGAATTTCACTGGCGCGATTGACGTTTTGACTTTTCGGTAATGTCCGAGAAGATAATAGGCATGGGTCGGGCAGCAAAAGCCGGATGACACAGTGTCACATTGAACTTCGTTGCATATGCCGTGTGTGAGTCAAAGTCGAAGTCAATGTCGGGTCAAGATCTTGCCAATTTTTCCTTGTCGGAATTTTGGCAGAGCTTCGCTTGAGCGAAAGATCTTTGGACTTTTATTGGCAAAGACTCGGTCTCGACTCTTACGAATTCCGTGCAGGTGAAGGTCAAAGTCAATGCCGGAGTCAAGGTTCTACCAATTTTTTTCCTTGTCGGAATTTTGGCAGAGTTTCGCTTGTGCGAAGGACCTTGACTTCCGTTATGGTCTAAGGTTTGACCTTTACGGGGATATGCAACTGGGCTATATGACACGGACTAGACCAAAAACCAACCAAAAAGTCACAGTTTTTTGAAACGTGTGACACGGACTGTGTATTGGTCGACACTGGCTGCCATGGGGAGTTTGGGGTGATTCCGTGTGCGCCCGGGAGCATCGTAAGGTTGTCCGTGACTGCAGCTGAACAACCACCCCGGGTTTAAAGGGACGTACGTGCAAAGTGTACAGGATATATAAGGTGCGCGTAGTGTGCGGTCTCCTAAAAATGTTCCTTTTTGAGTTAAAACAGAGATTTTCATAAATGTGTTTTAAAAGAATGATTTTTGGGACGGGGGAGAATGCAACAGTTAAGCACGTAAATTTTAAGGAGCCCCGGTCGATCTTGGAACTGAATAACCCCAAGCTGCCAGGACTGCCAGATTAACCTCAATTTTTTCTGGTGGAATTGCCACTGAGGCCGTCTGGTCAGAATCCAAGGAGGATTGAGCCGTACGAGTGCATGGATCAATTTTCCAGGTTCCACTCCTTTGCTATTTTCGGGTTGTTTCCCGTTCAAAGTATGCACAAATCCCAAGATGCAAATGATGTAATGCAAGGCAAAGAAAGCAAGCAAAATAAACAGAATCCACGATGGGAGTCTAACCCGCTCAAAGGGAAAAGCTTTCTTTTATTTTTTTTATTTCGAAAAGTGATACCGGTACGTGGGATTGTTAAACCACCGTTTATCCCAATCCCCGGGTTAAGGAGCGATACAGGAAGGTTAGTGGTTTCCACCTATATACCAAGTATCGTTTATTTTGAAAATGAAAGCTTTTCTCCTTTGGGATGTCCCCAGCTGAGTCGCCAAACTGTGAATGTGTGCCCAAATTGTGGAATTCACGCGAGTTTGAAGGCATCCGGTTTAATTTGAAAAAGGGAGTCGCCACGCCATTTCGATTTCCTCAAAACTTTGAAAAAAAGGATTTTATGGGTTCGGAGGTTAAGTTACCCATTGGGAAGAACGGATCGTCGTTCACCCAATGTGCCTTGCCGTAGCAAGTCTCCCTAGATTCCGTTTATTTTGCTTGCTTGCGTGCTTTCTTGTGTGCACGTGTTTGAATGAAAGGGGAGGGAATGTCCCAAGTTGTCTTCCGGACGTACAAACCATTTATTGGTTGTCGCTCGGGATTTCTTGGATTTTATGTATTCGGGATTTTGATCCCGTCCTCATCGTGGACTTGTGATCATCGCATTTTTAACCTCGGGACTTGCGTGATCGAGAGTCGGACTCTCTTTTATAGTCAAAAATGAGGTTCTTTAGGAAGGAATGTCCTTAGCCCATCAATCCTACACCTTAAGACGATTGAGCTCATATAGTTGCTTCATGCTCGTCTTAAGTGATAATCGGAGATATCGAGTTCAAGGTTATCCCTTTCTAAAGAGATTATGGCATATTTAATGGAAGAAACGATGTAAAGATAGGATCTTTACACCGGTCCGTTCCAAGGTTGCTAATGGGGACATGGGGGAATGCATGTTTTAAGATAAAAATGACATTTTTAGTGGAAAAGATGACATTTTGGGGTGCAAATAATGCTTTTTATGTAAAGAAATGATTTTTGTGCAAAGGATGCATTTTTTGTGGAAAAATAGCATTTTAGGTGCAAATAATGCATAAAGCTGTTATTTTGAAAGCAAAGAATGCATTTTTATGTATGAAAATAAATTTTTCGGTGCAAAGGATGCATCTTTAATGTGAAAGAGACTTTGAGTGCAAAGGATGCAATTTGTATGTAAAAAGAGATTTTTAGGTGCAAAGGATGCACCTTATGCATAAAGATGTTATTTTTATATGAAAAAGATGTTCCTTTGATGCAAATGATGTTGCTTTGTATGAAAAAATCTTGGTTTAAGTGCAGATTGATATGAGATTATGACTTGGAAAAGGTAAAACTCAGATTACAGCTTGAAAAGATGAAGTCTCTGCATAATGGCCAAAGTTGTCGCGTGACATAGGCTGCCTATGTCGCGTGACATACTTAGCCACTTTGCAGAGACCTTAACAACTGGGATTTACAGAGGTAACAAGGCATTAATATAGCCAAGTTACTTCATTGATAGACCCCAAAAACATGTATATGATCATTTCAAGGGAGTATGAAAAGGTAAAAGCCAGATTACAAGTGAAAAGATGAAGTTTCTGCAAACTGGCCAATGTTGTCGCGTGACATTGGCTGCCTATATCGCGTGACATACTTAGCCACTTTGCAGAGACTTTACAGCTGGGATCTACAGAGGTAACAAGGCATTAATATAGCCAAGTTACTTCACAAATAGATCTCAGAGAGCAAGTATTTCAATAGTGAACACTTCAAGAGGGTGTGGATATGAGGGATCCACACTCATCTCGAGTGTTTATGCAAAAACAAATGCCAAGCCGGGGCTTTTACATGAAATGATGTGCAAATGGATATGGATCTAAGCAATATAACACTAAAGCATGCAACTTTAATCAGAATACAACATTATCAACGCATTTATCATAGAGATTTCACATTCAAAGGAAATAGAGAGAGGAAAAAGGGTGGAAATCGTTACCCTTGAAGACCACGACTTCCTATATCAAGTTAGATATAGGAGCCTTCAAAACAGCAACCTCCGGGGCTGAGATCGAGCCTTGGTTCAATGAGAACCTTTGGTTCTTGATGTGTGTGGGAAGTGTGTGTGGGATTGTTTGAGCGATGAGTGATTTGGGAGGATTAGTGTGTGTTTTGGGGGATATGGGAGGAGAGACTAGGCTACTGGGGGTATTTTCTATAGAGGGGCACTGAGGAGTGAAGGAGAGGTGCCCAAAATGAGAGGTGAAGGCCTCTATTTATAGGCTGCATGCATGGGCTTAGTATGTCGCACGACATAACAAGCCATAACCGTTTTCCTTCTAGAAACATGCAAGGTGGCAAGCTTCTAGAAGTTTTCTTGGCATGTTATGTCGTACGACATAACAAGCCCCTTCCAGTTCCTTCTAGAAACATGCAAGGTGGCAAGCTTCTAGAAGTCTTCATGGCCTAGTATGTCGCACGACATAAGTAGCCACTTCCAGTTTCTTCTAGAAACATGCAAGGTGGCAGTTTTCTAGAAGGTTTTTCTTGAATTAAGAAAAACGTGTTTCTTAATCTCCAAGCAGTCCCTTCACCCCTTAGGTGGTTTGGAACATTTCCGAAATTGCTCCGGAACTCTAGAAAAGTCTGAGGAATTGCCGGGAAACTTGCCGAAATTGCCGAGGAACTTAACCGGAAGGCATGAGCCAGATTTGGGTACTTACAGTAGGGTGATGAGGTTGAAGTTGGAATGGCTAAAGTTTGAGGTAAGGTAGATGGGGTAGTTGTAGGTGTGGAAGGGGATTTTTTTGGTCAAGGAGTAGGATATCTGGATGGGAGTGTTTGATTCCGGTTTGGTGTATGAGGGGATGATTGGTTTATGGGTAAATTTGGTGGAGATGGAGTTGGATCCCTAAGTCTAGAAGTGGAATGAGCTGGGCCTGCTGATGGCTTGGAGGTCCATTCAGTAAAGGCACGAGGGTTTGAGGTGGCTTGTTGTAAAGGTGTTTGGGGATCAGAATGGGAGGATGAATAGGAATTATATTGAGAAGAGGAGGATTTATCAAAGTAAAAAGAAGTTTCACCAGGAATTTTGACATGGGTTTGGGCAACACGTTGAAGAAAACGTTTTGGCTCTTTGGTGGGGGTTGACTTCTTTGCCATCTGTTTGAATCTCCTCTTCCTGGGATTCTCCCCCTGAGTGGTATCATCTCTAGGAGGTGGAGAGGGAGAGAGCGGTTTGGGGGATTGGGATCTGGTAGGAGAAAGAGGTTGGATAGGAACTGGTGAAGTGGTCTGAGTTTGAATGGGTGAGGAAGGAGGAGTTTGAGCTGAAGATTGGGTTGGAGGTGGAGGCGGTTGGGTTTGAGGAGGAGGTTGCGGTTGAGCTTGAGGTTGAACTTGCGGTTGGGGTTCAAGAGTGGATGACTTACCCTTTGCAGTTTTCCTCAGCTGTGCCTTTCTCTCCAACTTGTCTAACTTGGCCCTGTAGAAAGCAACCTTGTCCTCCTCAGTAAGATTGGTAGTTGCAGTATCCTCTTCTTCTTCCTCAATCTCATCAGGTTCATCTTGCAGAGACATTTTCTTCTTCTCCTTAGAACTTGGATCAGTACCAGCGGTTGCAGCACGTGGTTTGATAGATGCGGTCTTAGTCTTCTTAGGCTGCTGTTCAACAACCAGATTCTTTCTTCTTGAAACCTTCTTGATTGCCTTTCCCAGAGCTGTAACCGCGATCTCAGGAGTCATCTCAACGTAAAACTCCATGGGTTGATGGGTATCAGCATCATACAAGAACTTGTATTCAGAATTCCCAAAAGAATACCTGAAATTGTGACATACCCTAGTTCCAAGGGAATCTTCATCACCCAGAGGCACAGATAAATCTGGAGTTAAAATTCTCAGATCCTCTAGATGTTGGTAGCTGGTAAACAAGGTGGTTAGGAGCCTGCAGAAGGGTCTCCATCTCATATCTTCATTCTTGATCTTTGACTGGTAGGTATTAATGGAACTAGCTAATTCTCTCATAAGGATCTTGGGCTAGTTGAGCTTGATCCCATTGTATATAGCACAACAGTATTTCTACTAGCTGGAGGTGAAGTTATTGTGGTTACCAGTTTTACCACAAACAGACTTCCCTACAATATAGCCCAAGTGGCTCATCAGTTCACCAAACTCCTTCCTTGGCTTCTTCTTATAATAGCCAGATAATGAGGTGAGCTTGACAGTTGTAAGAGAGGTTGCATCCATCACCTCTTGACTGACCTCTCAGGGCAACCAGAAACATGGAAGCCAAAGGTGCTTCGAATATCCAGATGATCAATAGAGATTTTAAAACCCTCAACATCAGCAACCAAGCAGTTGATCTTACTTCCATCAGATAATACTCTCTCACCAGATTCAGCAGTTGCATAGAACTGGTCCACGAAAGATGGAATGATATAGGATTGCTTCTTGTTGAAGAGGGGAAGGATTCCAGAAGCACTCAATCTTCTTATCAGCTCTCTGCCTAGGGCATCATTCTGAAGCTCAGTCTCAATGATCTCATACCCTGGTATGAAAAATCTAGGTTCCTACAAAGAGGAATAAAGAGTTTAGATACATAAAATGTTTCACGGTGCACATGCAATTTGGGCATCCATGCGGTTGGCAATGATGCGGTTGGAAATGTGACGAACTCAAAACCTCAAGTGAATTGTGAATACAACTGAAGGAACACAGAAAATATGCAAGAGATTATACTAGTACGTGGCATTGTAGTCCAAGGTTATCCCACACATGCAAGCAGTGTTTTGAAGGGGAAGGTTATGGTGTCCAGCCTATATACTTAGTAATATCTCAAAAGCATAGAACATGCAGTTACAAAAGATTTACATAAGTGTAGCGTTGTGAGAAAATTTCATCTTTTCATCTTTTGAGTCGCCACCTATATTATTCGATTGGAAACATAGGAAAACCATTTTGAAAGAGATTTGGGTTCGGGGCTTAGGTTATGAAATGGGTAGGTCAAGGAGCATCCATTTCACCCAATCCGGAGATCGGTCTTGCTAAAGAAAAGAGAGGTTTTCAATCTTTAAAACATATATAATTAAAGAAAACAAGTAAACCCTAATCAATTTCTTGATTAGGAATGTCGGATTGTATGCTTCGAGATTGCCTCCATTGACTGAAGGGACTCTAGGCTAATCCTTTTGATGGGATTACACTACTCTAAAATCAATAGAGAGGTTGAGAAGAGAAACGAAAGTTTAAAGGATGATTACCTTTTGAGAAGAGATTCGGACAGAGTTTCGACTCAAGTTTAGAGTCGAACCTTGATTTGGACAGAGCTTCGCCTCGATCCTTGATTTGGATCTTGATGCGGACGGAGCTTCGCCTTGTTCCCTTGATTCGGGCTTCGATGTTTGTTAATCAACAAGGTTGACGAACAAACTTTAGGAGTTGTTTGTGAGTGATTTGAAGGAGTCTTTCATGGAAAGAAACCAACAAATTGTGTGTGTTGTGTGTGTTCTTGATCAAGGATCAGAATTGTCGACCTCTGAAACACTGGAAGTCATTCAGTATTTATAGGAGGTTGGAGAGGTGAAGGTGGAGAGGGAAATTACCCTAGGAAGGTTCCGAACTCGGTTACGATTGGATACCGAATTGATAAGGTTTTATCCAAAAGAGAGTTTGAAACGGAGAAGGAGAGTGATTTACGCACATCTGTCGAGGGATATCTCGCGCGAGATATGATATCTCGTGCGAGATAACTAGTCCGATGACTATTTTGTCCTCTTCGAGTTGTTTCGTTAGTCGAGTTAGGTCCAAAACTAACGAGGTTAGTTAGAAACTTAACGAAACATGACGAGCGATATGCTTTCATCAAAACATAAAAGAGAGATGAAGAGTAGCGTAATCATGTAATTATGGAGTTCGAATGGGGTTTCTCTGAGCCCTCGGCGACGGAGTCTTATGAAAGAAGAAGTGTCGTCGATAGAAAAGACATCATTCTGAACTTTGGGATGGTCGTGCCGCACGGCTGCCTACGTATCTCTATCGGAGAATCAGACCAAAACGTAGTTCGACTCCAAAACACGAAAAGGTTGCTTTAGGTATTTTGAAAATCATTTTTTGAAAATCGAGGAGATTTTATTTTTGAAAAGGCAAATCCATACTGAGGAATCAAATCATGACCCAATTCTGAATATACCTGTCCGTCTGAAGATTCGCCTGCTTGGGCTCCGAACCTACGGGGAAAGATGTTAGAAAACAAAGGTTTTACCTGTCCGGTCCTTTGCATCCTGTTGATTTGTCTGGAGTGAGGTGACGATCATGGTGATTCAAGACCGAGATTTTTGTTGAGGCGACGATCCTGGCGATTCGGGACCGAGCTTTTTGTTGAGTAGTACTCGATATACTACTTGTAGATGCTTGACACACCTACTTGGTGATGATCCTGGCGATTCAAGATCGGGCTTTTCGTTGGTGACGATCCTGGTGATTCAAGACCGGGCTTTTTGTTGGTGAGTACTCGACATACTACCTGTAGATGCTTGACACACCTAATTGGTGACGATCCTGGCGATTCAAGACCGAGCTTTTTGGTTGGTGAGTACTCGACATACTTACCCTAGATGTTTGACACATCTATTTGATGAAGATCCACCTGTTTGGGCGTTGAATCGGGATTTTGTTAAGGTAAGTATTTGACATACTGACCCTAGATGCTTGACACATCTATTTGATGACGATCTACCTGTTTGGGCGTTGAATCGGGCTTTTGTTGGTGAGTACTTGACATACTTACCCTAGATGCTTGACACATCTATTTGATGACGATCCACCTATCTGGGCGTTGAATCGCGCTTTTTGTTGGAATATGCTTGACGCATGGCACTTGACGTGGTGGTTGCTTGACGCAATGGATGCTTGACGCGATGGTTGCTTGACGCAATAGTTGCTTGACGCAATGGATGCTTTACGCTATGGTTGCTCGATGCGATGGTTGCTTGACGCAATGGATGCTTGTCGCTATGGTTGCTTGACGCGATGGTTGCTTGACGCAATGGATGCTTGACGCGATGGTTTCTTGACGCAATGGATGCTTGACGCTATGGATGCTTGACGCGATGGATGCTTGACGCTTTAAGAGATGCTCGACGCACTTAATTGGATGCATAGAAAGGTATATGGTAGGAAAAAATCCAAACACTCAACATGTTTGATCTAATTCTTGAAAGTAGGCACTTGACGTGCTTTACGCATTTTAATTCCTACAAGAGGGTTAGTGAAAGCATTTGCATAACAACACACATTCACTTAAGCATTTGTTTGTTCAAGACGATCAATGTGCACTCGACTCCAAGAATCAGCGGGGAGAATGAGTTCTATTATGTGAGGATTGAAAATTGTTTGTGATTTAGATTTTGGTTTTGAAGACCAACTCGTGAGGTTCATCTAAAGATCGAATGAGACAATCGTCTAATAGGATTCCGTTGAGATAACCCAAGTTCAACACTAAGGTTCAGGATACTTCAAGGATTTTTCATTGTCGTAGGACTTTTTTTTCATCGTCAAGCCCCTAAGTTTCTCATGTGATGATCATTGACTGAACAAGGTCTAAACCACTCCAATGGCTTTTGCTATGTAGAACTTATGTTGTCCAATCCAAAGCACGTATTTTCCAGGGCTTCTCTTGACACCAAGCCCCAAGACTTCTTGTATGTTGTAGATAACTTCGTGAACAGGCTTGTGAGGCTGCGTGAATTGAAGAAGGATCCCCTCCTTTTTCCCTTTGATTTTTTTTTTTTTTTAATTTTTTTAGTGACGCACCCTGTTTTTTGCCTAGACCGCCCTTTCAGGTTTTCAGTCTAGCGGGCATCTCTTTTGCGTCTTTTGTTTTTGTGTGCTCTAACTTTTGCCTAGGCCTCTCTTTACGAGTTTTCAACCTAGCGAGCCATTTTTTTTGAAAAGTATGTTTACTCGAAGGTGACTCAGTTGGAAGAATCTCATTAAGGAGAAAGATGAGATCTCAAGTTTAGTTGAGGAGAGACGGACTCTATTCTTTGGAAGGTGATCCAAGCATTGACTCTGTTGGGAGAGTATAATCTTTAATGATGAGAGTGAGAGGCAAAAAGGAGGAAACTCCTAATGCAGATTTGATTACTCTTGAGAGTTTGAGTAGGGATTGACTGGGGGAGGAAAGATTAGGAAGCCCCAGTTTTGATGCTTGGATTTCAAGAGTGTGTATGAGAATGGCTAAGAGGAAGCCCCTAGACTCAACAAAGAACGCTATATGGCTCAAAGGTCTAGAAAAGTTGTTCTACTTTTAATGGATCTCGCATCATCTAGAAATTTCTTAACGAATTTGAAAAGAAAGCCAATCATTAGTATGAATTAAGGCTAAACATTTCTCTTTATGGATGGATGTTGAAAGTCTTCTTCATTTGCGTTGCCATTCGGGCTTCATTGTAAGAGGATGTTGAGGGATCCTCTTTTCTTCATTGATATCACTTGACTCTTCTTCTTTGCGGGAGAGTCCTTCTTACCTTTGTTGAAATTTCATCCTTGTTGTGGGGCGATGAAGGCTTGAGAGTTTTTCTCTCTTTTTTTTTTTTTTTTTTTTTTTTTTTTTTTGATGCTCTAATTTTTGCCTAGGAGGAATTGAGGAGTTTCGACCTAGCGAGCTTTTTATTTATTTTTGTACTCTCAAAGCCTTGAATTGAGTAGCCCCACTCTTCTTGGGATGAATGTTGACAGCAGCGCCTTTGGCTTCCTTCGTTTGTTGATCTTCGACTTTCAACATGAGTAATGTTTAGCCTTAAGCCTTCTAAGGATAGTTTTCTTTTCAAACTTGTTTAGATGTTTCTATTTTTCGTGATGATTTAAGGAATGAGTGTCCACTATTCAGCATGGATCAAATGATATTCATAAAGAAAAACAACTCTTGGGAAAGTGTTTAGGATAAGTAGATGACTTTTATTGATAAGGAAATTCGAAACAGACTCGATAGTTTACTTGACACAAACTAGAGAGGATAGAGATGGACTAGAACGACTCTTCGAGAACATACTAGGAAATTTACCTAATCTATGTTTTTTTTTTTTTCAAAGGAAAAAAGGAGAGGACAATCGGAGCCCCAAGGTGGTGATGCTTCAGTTGATCTTGCCGGCTTCATACAAGTCTTGGATGGCATCCCTCAAATTGTAGCAATTGTTGGTGTCATGACCACTAAACTGATGGTAATCGCAAAATTTGTCGTGGTCCCAATCTTCTCTCATTTTCTTAGGATGATAGTCTTCCATTGGCTTCAGTTTTCCTTGGCCTACTAGATCATCGAACATCTCCTTAAGAGTAGCCCCACCAAAATCATGATAGGTACGACCGGTGCTCCCCTTTGTTGGGCAATTCTCCTTTTCTGAATTCTTTCTAAGAAGGATCAATTCATCAACTCTAAGGCCCGATTTATGGAGTTCGAGGAAACTAGGGAAGTAATTGCCGGCAAGCTTCTCTTGGTACTCTTCGCGGAGACATTGAAGTAGGATGTGAATTTGTTCGTCTAGGCTTGGCCTATCAACGATTTCAATCAGTTTGATCCTCCATCTCTTGACGAAGTTCGCGAATGATTCATTCGGGAGTTGCTTGGTTTGCTCAAGGTCTCTCCTAGTAGTGCGGTAGGTAGTGTTGTCCTCAAAATGTTCTTGGAAGGCACGACTGGCGAGTGGCCAATCAAGCCTTGTGGAGAGTGGAAGAGTCATGTACCAATCTCTAGCGGCTCCATCGAGAGTTTGAGGGAAGCATTGGACTAGCAAGTTGTCATCGACACCCATAGGTAGCATGGCCCAAGAGTAGGTTTCCAGATGGATTTTTGGACAAGTAGAACCATTGAATTTTGCAATGTCGGGTGTCTTGTACTTTCTAGGAAGCTTTGACATGGATTGACGAAGGGTGTCATAGTCGATAGAGAGCGAGGCTTCCTTACTCACATCGAGGGATGCAAGTTTCTTTTCTACCAATTCCATGGTAAGGGGTTCGTCCTTGCTTTCTCTCTTTCTTTCTTTCTTGGAAGCATAACTCTCATTGTCGGAGGAGGAAGATGATGAGCTAGACTCATACACCTTTTTCTTGTGCTTGCGGTGGCTTTTAGCCTTCTTAGTGTATGATACTTCATCATCAGAAGAGGTCCTACTTTCTTTCTTCTTTGAGCTTAATTCGGCCACTTTTAGTTTCATGGCTCGGAGTTCATCAACCATGGCTTTCATTTCCCCGGCTTGGATTCTCCTTTCAAGTTCTAATCGGGCCTCCATTTCATCGGCTTGGGCTTGTAGCATTTCTTCATATCGAATCCTTTGATCCTCAATTTCCTTCTTGAGTGCTTCGGAATTCATCGTGTCGGAAAGAAATTGAGATGCTACCGTTGGAGAGGTAAGGGAGCTTGACGACCTTAGAGATGAACTCGAGATATCCTAACGAAACGTCTTTTTCGAATATTAGCCCCAAACGATCCTAGATGGAGAAAAGGATGATGGTTAAAATTACCTCACGAGTGATTTTTTTTTGAAGTTTTATTTTTATTAGAGACGGAGTTTTGACTCAAGGAGGGAGCGCACATCGATCATCAATCACAAACACGAAATCTGCAAATAATATCTCGCGCGAGACGAGGTAATCTCGCATGAGATAACCATTCGGAAAGATGGATTTTTCCTCATTTTATTTCCTAGATTCATGGTCGGACGGACAAAGATCCGTTTTCTATCTAGCATCCTAGGTAAATCTTGCAGGCATACGTAATTCGAACCAAACCTAGGGACTCGGTAATTGACCATTCTTTGTGAGGTAAAGCCACGTAAAATTGACCGGAAGGATTATTTTTCTTTTAAAGGGACTTCCGAAAGGGTCATTCCGAAGGGACTTTTCCGAAGGGACTTTTCCGAATCCTTTCTCAATAGTCAATTTTATATTAGCTTTACTTTGGTCAAAGACAAGAAAGATTACCGAGTCAAAACCGACCGGTCACGAAGTGTTCCTAGAAAGACAATCTACATGATATGTGGCGATGCAGGGCTGGAAGGCTAGGCTCCCCGCGATATGACAATCTAGGTGGATTGAATACGCGGAGTGGGATGATCCAACTTCGGAGAGACCGACGACTAGGTGGTTACCGTCATCCGTCCTTAGTGTGGGTCCCGGGTTAATCGGGGTATGTAGTGCAATGACAGTTATATCATGAGTGCGCGTGTGTGATAGTCAATCTAGGTGATAGAGTAAAATAGAGATTTTTTTTTGAAAATCAAAAGGAAAACAGATAGTGGCCGCACCAAGTGGTTGCCTACGTTTCTCCCAAATTAGGAAGACTCAGGCCGTCGTAGTTCCACATAAAGAGAGAGAAAGAGAGATAAATAATTCAATTTACAACTCCCGAATCCCCAATGGACCGGACTTTAATTAAATAAAACCCAATCGCACGCAGTTTATAAATAATAATCAATTATTTAAAGGAAACGAAGGTTCGAGTTCTACACCTTATGGGAGGCCTTAAGATGCAGAACTCGCAGATAATGAATTCTGGGATCCCCCTTGCATGTTCGGCTCTCGTCTTGGACTATGAGACAAACGGGAGAAACCAGAAAACAACCAGTTGCCGAAGCAATATCTCGCGCGAGATATGATATCTCGCCGCGAGATATGCTTCATCTGAGAGCAGAAAATTCGAATTTAAAATTTTTTTTTGAAAACCTCTCTTTTAATTTTGACGCAAGTTTAAGCCTCTTAATTTTACAGTCCCCAGCGGAGTCGCCACTGTAGCGTTGTGAGAAAATTTCATCTTTTCATCTTTTGAGTCGCCACCTATATTATTCGATTGGAAACATAGGAAAACTATTTTGAAAGAGATTTGGGTTCGGGGCTTAGGTTATGAAATGGGTAGGTCAAGGAGCATCCATTTCACCCAATCCGGAGATCGGTCTTGCTAAAGAAAAGAGAGGTTTTCAATCTTTAAAACATATATAATTAAAGAAAACAAGTAAACCCTAATCAATTTCTTGATTAGGAATGTCGGATTGTATGCTTCGAGATTGCCTCCATTGACTGAAGGGACTCTAGGCTAATCCTTTTGATGGGATTACACTACTCTAAAATCAATAGAGAGGTTGAGAAGAGAAACGAAAGTTTAAAGGATGATTACCTTTTGAGAAGAGATTCGGACAGAGTTTCGACTCAAGTTTAGAGTCGAACCTTGATTTGGACAGAGCTTCGCCTCGATCCTTGATTTGGATCTTGATGTGGACGGAGCTTCGCCTTGTTCCCTTGATTCGGGCTTCGATGTTTGTTAATCAACAAGGTTGACGAACAAACTTTAGGAGTTGTTTGTGAGTGATTTGAAGGAGTCTTTCATGGAAAGAAACCAACAAATTGTGTGTGTTGTGTGTGTTCTTGATCAAGGATCAGAATTGTCGACCTCAAACACTCGGAAGTCATCCAGTATTTATAGGAGGTTGGAGAGGTGAAGGTGGAGAGGGAAATTACCCTAGGAAGGTTCCGTAACTCGCCCGATTGGATACCCGAATTGATAAGGTTTTATCCAAAAAGAGAGTTTGAAACGGAGAAGGAGAGTGATTTCTGCACATCCTGTCGAGGGGATATCTCGCGCGAGATATGATATCTCGTGCGAGATAACTAGTCTGATGACTATTTTGTCCTCTTCAGTTGTTTCGTTAGTCAGTTAGGTCCAAAACTAACGAGGTTAATTAGAAACTTAACGAAACATGACGAAACTGATATGCTTTCATCAAAACATAAAAGAGAGATGAAGAGTAGTATAATCATGTAATTATGGGTTCAGAATGGGGTGTCTACAATAAGTAGCTAACAGGCATGCGGTTGAGATTTGATCATGCGGTTTCAAGTTAACATGCGGTTCATAATTCGCATGCGGTTAGAATCAAGGATTTGCATGAAGGCGGTTCCACACATAGAGAGCATGTGGTTGATGTTCAAAACAGTGCATTCCAAAAATATTTATTAAAAATATTCTAAGTATGGAAAACATGTTTGAAAATCAAGTGAACCAAAACATGTGAAATTATGACAAGGCATATGAATAGTCATGTTGAAGACATGATGAACACGAAGAACAACTAGAACACTAAGAATAGAGATACAAGATAAGTTCACCAAAATCAACAAATAACATGTCAAAATGATCACAATTAGCAAGGGATTAATAATATCATAGCAAAAAATTAACCTTTGCTCAGAATCAACAAAAATAAGCAAGAATAAAAAAATGGGTTTTCGAAAAGCTTAAACTAAAAATCCAAAATCAGTACTCAAATCATTGATGGATCATAAAATAAGTTACATATAAAGAATCTATAAGTAAATCCGAACAAAACCCAACTGAAATCATACAAAATGATCAACATATGAAGCAGTTGTGAACAAAAGTCAGTTTAAGGGTTTTGAAGCTTCAAGGTTCATCAATGGCGGATTCTTAAGTAGATTTGCAGAAATGAAGAAAGATGTAGTGAGAAGTTCATACCATATCAGTGAAGGGAGCCTTGGGAGCCATTGAAACTTTAAAGATTTAAATTGAAGTTTTTGAAGATTTAGGAAGAGAGAGAAGATGAGTTGGTAGAAAAGGACAGTGCTCAGAGAAGACAGAGTTGGAAGAGTTGGAATTGTAGGGTTTGGTTTTTATTTATAGGAAATTCTCAGAACAAGGACAGTTGAAAAGACATTTTGATTATCCCATAAAAGAAATCATTTCTCTGTTGCACCCTTACATCTTCTTCCCTTTGCCAATGACGGCTGACAAGAGAGGTTTTAATGCTAATGTTTCCTTTGCATTAAATGCATTTAAATTTTGAAATAACGTGGGAAAACATTTGCAAAAATGCCCTTATGTCAAAATGTGGACTGAAATGAAAAAAAGAGAACTTACCTGGAGTCCACGTGGCAGTGCGGTTGAAAGAAGTTTCAAACCACATAGCTTCTTTAAAGCTAAGAAAGATTAAAACAGTTTTTGAAAATACCAATTGTTGAATGCGGTCGAAGAGTAAGCAGTCAGAATGCAGCATGCGGTTGGAAGTATGCGGTTGGCTGCAAGGGCGGTTGACCACTTGCGGTTTGCACATATGCGGTTTCAATAATGGTGAGGTTTGAATCCTCAACAGGAAATACAACCTATACTCAACACACAAGTTAGCAAATAAAAAGTATGAAATCATTTAAGTTCAAGCATACCCATTTATCCTCTAAGGAATGAAAACCTCTTGGAGTCAAGAGCCTTGATGAGGATGTCAGCAATCTGGTTGTTTGTCTCCACATACTCTAAATGGATATTCCTCTTCTCCACATGATCTTTGAGGAAATGATACTTGATATCTATATGCTTAGTCTTGGAATGCATGACAGGGTTGTTGGAGACTGAAATTGTTGAAGTGTTGTCACACATGATAGGGCAATTTCCTTCTTCAATCCCATAGTCCACCAACTGCTACTTCATCCAAAGGATTTGACAGCAACAAATACCAGCAGCACTATACTCAGCCTCTGTGGTTGACACTTAAACTGAAGCTTGCTTCTTGCTGGCCCAAGCAACTAGTCTATTTCCAAGGAAATGACAAGTACCACTAGTGCTTTTCCTGTCAATAGTTCAAGTTGCATAATCTGCATCTGAATAACCTACAAGATTGAAGTTCGAATCTTTGGAATACCAAAGTCCAAGGTTAGTGGTTCCAGATAAATAGCGGATTATACGCTTGACTGCAATTAGATGTGCTTCTCTAGGATCTGCTTGGTAGCGAGCACATACACAGACACTAAACATGATATCGGGCCTACTAGCAGTTAAGTAAAGTAATGAGCCGATCATACCTCGATATAGGGTTTGATCAACCTTCTTACCTTTTAGATCTTTATCTAGCTTATTGCCGGTGGCCATTGGAGTATCATATGCTTTAGCATTTTCTAATCCAAACTTCTTTATCAACTCCTTGGTGTATTTGGCTTGGCTGAGGAAAATACCTTCTTCGCATTGCTTGATTTGAAGCCCGAGGAAGAAAGTTAATTCTCCCATCATGCTCATCTCAAACTTGCTTTTCATTAGCTTCTCGAAACGCTTACAAAGTAACTCATTAGTAGAACCAAAAATAATATCATCGACATATATTTGAACAAGTAAAGTATGCTCATTATATTTGGCAATAAAAAGAGTTGTATCAATTTTACCGCGTTTAAATCCTTTTTCTAGTAAAAATTTAGAAAGAGTCTCATACCGTGCCCTTGGAGCTTGCTTAAGTCCATACAAAGCTTTCTGGAGTTTGTAGACATGATTGGGAAATTTGGAGTCTTCAAATCCAGGTGGTTGGGCAACATACACGGTCTCTTGCAGTTCACCGTTGAGGAAAGCACTCTTCACATCCATTTGATATAACTTGAAATGCTTGAAAGAGGCGTAGACTAAGAAGATTCTTATAGCTTCCAATCTTGCAACTGGAGCGAAGGTTTCATCATAATCGATTCCTTCTTGCCTATATCCTTATGCAACCAACCTTACTTTATTCCTAGTGATGCTTCCATTCTCATCCTTCTTATTCCTAAATACCCACTTAGTTCATATCACTCCTTGATCCTGAGGTCTAGGCACTAAAGTCCAGACCTTGCATCTTTCAAACTGGTTGAGTTCTTCTTGCATAGCAACGACCCAACTGAAATCTTGGAGTGCTTCATCAATCTTCTTGGGTTTAATTTGAGATAATAAGGAAGTTTGCTCATCATAGTTTGATCTCCTTGTTTGAACACCGGAAAGCCGATCACCTATCACATTAGAGAGAGGGTGACTACTGACTTCACGAACCTCTGGGGGTAAGTCTGGTTGGACTGAGGTTTGCTGAAGATCTTCAATTGGAACATCGTTAGATCCTTCAGCGAAGTCATGGAAGGTAAGTTGACGAAATGTTTCTATAAGCTAGATAGGGGAATTCTCAACTTCTTCCCTAGGAGTTGCATCTGGAGTAGGAACTTCAGGTGCGGTTTCAAAGGTGCGGTTTGAGGGAATGTCAGTTGAGGGTTCTGGATTTTGCGGTTGAGGTTCAGGTGCGGTTCTAGATGGTTCACCTGTTTCATTATGCTCAACAAAATCATCAGCAACATTTGGAGCCAAATGTGGCTCAAGGAGAGAATGCTCATCGAAAGTAACATTGACAGACTCCACTATTTTTAAACTAGTTTTATTGAAAACACGAAAAGCTTTTGAATGTTTAGCATACCCAACAAAAATACCTTCATCGGCCTTGGCTCTGAATTTACCTCTATTTTCTCTTCCGCTGTAGAGGATAAAGCATTTACAGCCAAAGATCTTGAAGAATTCAATGTTGGGGCTTCTTCCTCTCCAAAGCTCATAGGGAGTCTTGTTATAGGTTTTGTTGATGAGGGAGCAGTTCTGAGTGAAGCATGCAGTGTTAATTGCTTCAGCCCAGAAATACTGAGGTAGCTTGGCTTCAGATATCATTGTCTTTCCAGCCTCAATCAACGTCCTGTTCTTCCTTTCCACAACCCCATTTTGTTGTGGAACGCCAGCAGTTGAGAAATTGTGATCAATTCCATGGTCATCACAATATTGGGCAACACCGTTGTTCTTAAATTCTGTTCCATTATCTGATCAAACACTAATGATGTCGTCTTCTTTTTGAGTTTGGAGCAGTCTAAAAAGTGCGGTGAGAATCTCATAGCAATCATCCTTGGAGATCATCATCTCAACCCACGTATATCTTGAATAATCATCCACCACCACTAAAGTATATCTACTTCCTCCAATGTTGGCAGTGGTTACGGGTCCAAACAAATCTATGTGAAGCAATTGTAAGCATCTTGAAGTTGACGGAGCGGTCTTGCTGGTGAAAGATGACGCGGACTGCTTACCAAGCTGGCATGCACTGCAGTTCTCAGGATGGTGGTCAGCCACTTTGGGTAAACCATGAACAAGGTTTTCCCTACCAATCTTTGCAAGATACTTGAAGTTCAAGTGGCTCAACCTCTTGTGCCATAGCCAACTATTTTCGCTCACATTTTTAGCTACAAAACAGAGATTAGTAATACTACATGCAGAATCTAGATCAATAATGTAAATATTACTCTTACGAATCCCTATGAGTAGGGTGACTCCTGAAATGCTATCCTTGATAAAGCAATTTGATGATGTGAAGTTGCAAAGCATTCCTTTGTCGCAGAATTGAGAAATTGAAAGGAGGTTGTGCTTGAGTCCTTCAACAAGAGAAACCTTCTCAATGGTTAGGTTTCCTCTCCTTATAACACCATATCCAATGGTCTTGCCTTTGTTGTTGTCACCAAAGGTTATAGACGGACCACTAGCTTCAATGACATCTTCAAGTAATGATCTATCTCCAGTCATATGTCTTGAGCAGCCACTGTCAAGATACCATTCATTTTCCTTGGAGTGACCAGCCATTAAGCAGAGGACCTGAAATGTAAACATTAAGAACGAGGTC
This sequence comes from Adenophora triphylla var. japonica, assembly GCA_022495995.1. Lineage (NCBI taxonomy): Eukaryota > Viridiplantae > Streptophyta > Magnoliopsida > Asterales > Campanulaceae > Adenophora > Adenophora triphylla. The sequence continues at coordinate 32,689 of JAFEMH010003649.1, forward strand.
CCCTTTTATTCCTTGGGTCCTGAAGTTAGCAACCCTTCACGAACCACACGTGTTTGACAGAAGGAGGTTTACTCTTCCTGGCATTGGATGTGAACCGCAAAAGGCATTCTGCAGCCTTGTGACCTAAACCATCACACACAGAGCATTTATAAAAGCTACAAGCATCATGATGTTTTACTAACTCCTTACTCTTCTTAGGAGTTTCATGCGGTTTGGGAGGCGCGGTTTCAGCCTTAACAAAGGGAACTAGCTTGAGTTTGACCACGTATTTTCTAGGAACACTATTCCTGCTTTTGAAGGTAGGAGGAGCGGTCGAAGAAGAGGCGCGGTCAGCCTTGGAGTTGCCAGCAGCACCCGTTCCACCAGAAGCGGTTGGAGAAGGGATGCGGCCAATTCCATAAGCCATTTCCTCTGAAGCTACACTCTCAGAATTCTTTGCCTTCATTTGAGAGTTCTTCCCATATTGCTTCTTTGTGTAGAAAAAATTAAAATTTTGTTGTCCTTTACCCTTAGCATTTGCACGCTTCCCCTTCGGAATTTCTTTAGTTAGTTTTAAAATTTCCTCATCCTTTTCACCGCAGGATGCACACTTCTTCTTTTCATCAGATCCAAATCCTAGACCTTCCTTAATTCCGGAGGGAACTTGGGAATCTATGATTTGATCCGCGGAGGATTTTGACTTGAGCCACCCATCAATAATCTTTTGGCGATCATTGAGTTGGGTGACCAGGTCATCATTCCGGAGTTGAAGTGCAGCAACCTTAGTTTCAAGGATGCGATTTTGATCAGCAAGAGGAGTCATACTTTTGATTTGGTTCTTAAGATTTGAAATTTCAGACCTCATCACAGTTTTCTCCGTCTTGTACTGAGAAATCTCATCATTAGATAAGCTTAAGGCTTTCTTAAGATTAGAGAATTTGTGGATCATCACTTCAGCTTCCTTAAACATCCTTTCGTGTTCCGAGGGAGAAACTTCTTCCACCACCTTTTTCAAAATTTTCTTCTTTGGAATTACTTTTGAAGGTGGAGCATTTACAGGAGGAAAAATGGGACGTGAATACGAGCAATTTCCTATCTTAATGCTAGGAGTAAGTTTGATATTTTCATCCAACTTAAAATGTGGAAGTTTTGCAGAAACCTCTTCTTCTTCCATATCTTGCAACTCGATTGACTCAGTATCTGACTCATCGGAAGCATCTGCAATTAAGCAGAGATTAACCTCTTCGGTTTCATCGTCACTTCCATCATCATAATCAGTTTCAATCCAAGTTGCCAATTCCTTGGAATTCTCTTCCTCCTCACCAACCATTCCCTTGCGACGAGAAAATTTCGCAGGAGAGGTTTTCTTTTTCGTGTATTCGTATTTGGGTTGTGGGCACTCAGATGTAAAGTGACCAGGTTTCCTACAGTTGTAGCAAACTAGATCACTCTTTTTCTTTGTATCTCCAGCCTTAGAAAACGTTGCAGGAGGTTTGCCTTTTGAAAATGATTTTGTGAAAGGTTTTGAGGATTTTCTAAATTTTTGAAATCTTTTCACAAACATGGCAAAATCATCATCATCCATCTCGATGAGTGATGAGGTTGATATGGAAGGATCTGCGGTTTGATTGGATGTAGATGATTTCTCCTCATGTTCCACTACGGGCATGGAAAGCGATTTGATTTTCCCTTCAATCTCTTCAGTATGATTTAATTTAAGCTCATAGACTCTAAGATTTGAATACAAGTTACTTAACGACCAAGTATTCAAAACTTTTGAGTCTTCTAGAGAGGTAGCCTTATTAACCCATCTAGAACCTAAAGCAGCTAGGAAAGTCATATTGATTTCCTTATCGTTAAAGTTTTGCCAAGAGATCTACAAGAATTAACTACCTCAACATAGCGGTCGTAGGTTTGACGCAAAGTTTCGTTGGATTTTCTGTTGAAGTTGTTGTAGGATCTTTCAACAGCATATAATTTGCTTTCCTTGCATTCATCTTCACCTTCGAGGTAGCTCTCTATGGCATCCCACATCTGCTTTGCGGTTTTGAGATACATCACTTTCTGAAGAGTTGAAACGGGAAGGGTTCCTAAAATGATGTGCCTTGCCTTGCTGTCCAAGGCAGCTAATCTCTTCTCTTCATCCGACCACTCATCTTTAGGCTTTTTGACCTCTGGAGTTTCTGTATTGGTGGTTGCATCAGTGTTGGCCTTCATGGTAACAAATGGGCCATTGATTATGCACTCCACCAGCATCTTATCAATTGTTTTCAAATGAATGAGCATTCTGCACTTCCAGATGTCGAAGTGGTCTTCGTCCAAGATTGGAATGTGTGAATAGTTAACAGTTGTCATTGTCTTTGAGTTTGCCATATTGAATCGGCACACAAGCTGTTAAGCTTGAAAAACAGTGGTTTTAAAATGTGTTAGCTCTGATACCACTTGTTGGTCCCAAAGGTGGCAACAAGGGTGAAAATACAGCTAGAGGGGGGGGGGTGAATAGCTGTTACAAATTTTTCGCCCTCTTTTAAAAACTAAACCTCTAAGCTTACAAAACCTCTTGCAGTTGATAATACACTGCAAGTAGAATTGTAAAATGCACAGCGGAATGCTAGAGTTACAAAGCGGTTTTAATAGAGGCGGTTTGTAAAGTGGTTTTGATAGAGCAGTTGGTAAGTGCGGTTTACAAACAAGGGTGGTTTTGAAAATGTTAACTCCAAACACTATTTCACAATAATGGATAACTAAATAAAGATCAAACTGAGACATAGATAAATAATTAGTAAACACAGGAAATATAAATGCAGTAAAGTAAGAACACGTGATTTGGAGTGGTTCAATCGATAAACGATCTACGTCCACTACCAAGCTGGTTAGTCTTGGATTTTCAAGAGTGATTTTACTATTGAGTATGAGAGATTACAAGTTACCAAGATCGATACTCAAATCTAAAATCTATTCTATGAAGATCAAATCCTAGACTATAACCAGTGTATCTCAAATGAATAATCTATGTGATTAAACAAGTGAGGTGTGTGTATGAGAACAAGAACAAGGCTCTTTAAATCTTTGAGATGTAGAGCATAATGATTCTTGAATATGTTAAGGCTTGATTTCTGGGCTGGGAAATATTTCTTGAAGGTTGAAGATGAAGATTCAAAAGGTTGAATAATTTCTGGGCAGAGCTTCAGCTTCTATGAACACAGCACTTTCAAATTTTCTCAAGCAATCTTCAAATGGTGAATATTAGGGGTATTTATACCCAAGCACCAAGGAACTAGCCATTGGACACAGCTGTTGCAAGGACAGTACTTGATGCTTTTCCATTGGTCCACAGCAACCACTTTTGTCCTTTGGTACAGCAGTTGCAGATAAAGCTGATCAGGCTTCAGCTGCATGCAATGAGGTTTGGAAACCTGTCACTTTTTCAAGATCCTTGCAGATCTTCTCTGACATTGAATCATGTAACAAGACATGGTGGTTGACTTTAGATATTGCTGATGTGGATTGCAATGGTAAAAGGTGGTTCACTTCAAGTCTCAATCATTGGGGCGGTCCTGGTGTTCATGCGGTTTGACAAGAGCGGTTGGTAACACCTAGTGAGGTTGCAGAGTGCGGTCAATAATTTGGAACTTCACAATTGCGATTCACAGGGTAGTTGCACTGCAGATGTTCAAAGGTAGTTTCAAATAAGGAATTCCACCAATCAATTGCTACAAGCAGTTTTGCTAGGGCGGTTGGAAGTGCGGTTTGAAACTCCTGAACTGCAACTCTCAAATCCAATGAGTCTTGTGCCAGTCTTCAAGCCTAATTTTAGCCTATTCTATAAAATGGACTTAGCTAAAAAATTGAAGTTTAAGCTTCATTACATAGGATCCTAAAGTCCTTAAAATAGACAGGAGGTTATGGTATCAATCAAATCTAATACAAAATAGGAGAGTTAAAATATGCATACCTAACAGGGGGCTTTCCCTTGCCCACTCTAATACGCACTCTTAAATCCAAGCATAAAGGTTAGGGGCTTCCCATCCTTTCCTTCCCCAAGCCAATCACTTCTCAAGTCATACAAAATCTTCAAGCAAATCTACACTAGGGGCTACCTACTCCACCTCCTAGTCTCACATACAAAGGAGTTACTCCAGAAATGTCAATCTCCACAGAGTCGATGCGTGGATCAACTTTCCAAAAATAGAGTCCGTCTTCCCTAGTTTAAAACTGGATTTTCATTCATCACTCCCCATCAAGAATCTAAATACTCATTTTTCTCCTCAATGAGATTTTACCCACTGAGCCCTCTTTCGAGTTAACACACTTTTAAGAAAAAAAGATGCAAAATAGATGCCCGCTAGATTGAAACCTGAAAGGGAGGTCTAGGTAAAATTCATGGTGCGACACAAAATAAAAATCAAAGACAAAGGGAGAGCATTCTTCAAATCAAAAGAGCCCTACCTATTCACGAAGTTATTCAACCTTCTTCAAACCAAATAGCCTCACAAGCCTGTTCATAAAGTTGTCTACAATATACCTTATTCTTGGGCCTTGGCAAGAATAGAGCCTTGGACAATACATTCTTGGAGCGAGCAACACAACTACCCAATTAACAATCGTCTCCTTCCTCCTAAAAGACACGACTTGACTCAAATGAAGATTTACAACGACCTAGATGTGCTTCCACAAGGGTTACCTGTCAGAAATCAACAACAAAAGTGAAGAAACAGTACAACAGTCTCGTACGAGACAAGCTGTCTCGCACGAGACAATCTCACTGATCAACAACAATTTTGCAGAAAACCTGATTTGGTTTCAACTTGTCAAACCACACCTCAAATATACACTCGTACATATATTCATACATCTCAAATGTACAATCATACACATGTCCATACATATGCTCATACACAAACTCATTACCCAAAAATAACCAACATCGACCAAATTGGCCATTTCACAAATAGATGTGGGCACCACCACGCAAGTCAAAACTAAAAAACAAAAATATGGAAATATAAACTTGGAGTCCTTAAGTACAAAATATGTATAAAAAGATAAGGAATGTTCGGATGCATTAAAAACCAATGCATATATCCCTGCATTAAAGGAGCTGACAGAACCTCCATCTCAACTGATAATCATAAGGATCGTATCCTCGGCAACAACCAGAAAGTCCATGTCCTCAGAAACATCAGCAACATCTGTGACCTCGAGTGGAGCATCAACAAAGTCTGTGATGTCAACTAATTTGGCAAAGTCAGTAACCACAGATGAAGCACCAAAAAAAATTTGTCACCTCAGGAAATTCCGCAAAGTCAGTAGCCTCGGTGGAGCATTAACAAAGTCTGTGACCTCACTAAATTTGGCAAAGTCTGTGACCTCGGATGAAGCATCAACAAAGTCTGTGACCTCGACAAATACGAAAAAGTCTGTGACCTCATGGAGCCTCAATAAAGTCTGTGACCTCAGCAAATTTATCAAAATTTGTGACCTCAGATGGAGCATCAACAAAGTCTGTGAACTCAGTAAATTCGGTAAAGTCTGTGACCTCGAAATGGAGCATCAACAAAGTCTGTAACCTCAGCAACTTTGAGAAAGTCTGTGACCTCGGATGGAGCATCAACAAAGTCTGTGACCTCAGCAAATTCGGCAAATTATGTGACCTCGTATAGAGCATCAACAAAGTCTGTGACCTCATCAAACTTCGGCAAAGTCTATAACTTCGGACAACGCATCAACAATGGGTATTATCAGAATTGAGTCAGAGTGTTGATTCCTCAATATGAATGTATCCATAGTTCGAAAACCTTCAGACGATCTCAGCAAAGTTAGTAATATTAGACGGTGCCTCAACAACTTCATCAACAAACCAGGTATCTTCAAATTTTGACTAATGTACGGAACCATCGAGAGAAAGCCCGTGTTAGTCCAAAATACGTGTTTATACCTTGATCGTGAGAAGTTAGTACAACTTAGCGTATCATCCTTGATTATGACATGATTACTTTATAAAAACATGATTTACATGATGATTGCATATTGTTTAAATTCCAATCCTGGGAATATTTTTATCATAAAAGTTCAATCCAAATTAGAGTACTTTGCATTTGTTTCTAGTGCTTTTACAACCCAAACAATTTTCCCAATCCTATTTTATCATTAATCTCAATATAAGCAACATCAATCAATAGTAACTTTGTCCTTGTGGGATTCGACCCCCATTTGCCTTAGTTATATTAAAACAACACTGTGCACTTGTGGAATAAATAAGCCATTAAGTTTAGGCTTAACAACCTTCTCCTAGACACATTTTATTGGATTCTCTTCTAGACAGAAGACATAAAACAACCCTAAGTCTCTCTCTAAATTTGTTTTTCCTCTCTCTCCTACAAGGATCTTAAGCCATTATCAAGGCTACCCATTGGAAGCTCCCAAAATCACAAGGGAAACTCCTACACTTTTATATTATTCTTCTCAACCTCTCTAATTGCTTTAGAGTAGTGTAATCCCATCAAAAGGATTAGCTTAGTGTCTCTTCACTTCATGATGGTGATCTCAACGCACACAATTCGATATTCCAACCCTAATTAACAAAATAATTAGGTTTTACTTGTTTATTTGATTTAATTATTGAATTTATTGATAACACTTTAGCAAGACCAATTCTAAGATTGGGTGGAACTGGTGCTCCTTGACCTTCCAATTTCATAAATTAACACCCTAACCCTTGAATCTTTTTAAATATCAAAAAAAAAATTTCTTATTGTTTTCCTCAAATAAATAATAAGTGGCGACTCATTGAACCAAAAATTCACCATGCTAACACCGGGCAGCAGAGAAATTGGTGTACAATTGGAGGACCGTCCGCCAGCTGATAAGTGAGTATTTTATAGTCATTTATAGTGTTTTATTTGTATCATTTAGTTAGGTTTCATTACTATTTAGTTATGATTTTAGCTTCTTTTATTGTATATATAGGATTTTATGCTTGCAGGTGTGTTTTGTATACTTATACAGGTTTTAGTGCTATTTCTATGATTATAAGGAGCTTTTGGATCAAAGCTAAGGAAGGGCCAATTCAAAATGATCATCCAGGCCAAAATCAAGTTGGAGCGGCCGTGCTCTATAAAGTGGAGCGGCCGTGCAAAACCTTCTGTGAAGCCAAAATTGCCAAAATTCACTGGAGTGGCCGTGTCTTATATTCTGGAGTGGCCGTGCAAGTTGGAGCAGCCGTGCGCTATAAAGTGGAGCGGCCGTGCACCTGTTGTTGCTGTGAAAAGGCACCTTTTCATTTGAAACTCTTTGAAGAGATCCAACCCTTCACTCAAATGCCTATATAAGAGACTTTTGTAATCAGTATTGGGGATCCGAAAATGATTAGAAACACATCCTTAGATGGATCAAACAATATCTAGATAGATATCAAAATACTCTAGCAACATTTATACACAATTCTTGAAGATGTATCAATTATTAGTGACAAGTTCTTGTGCATCTTTGAAGATTGTGAACGCAATAGAAGATTTCTTCCAGCCATTGTCTCTCTTTTATTATGAATAAGTATCTCTTCCCTTATCTCTATTTCTCTACTTACTTCTTTTATTATGATAATATCAATGGCTTGCGAGTAATCCTCCATTTCTCGGAGTTGGAAACTCGATAATTTATAATTCATGCTTCCTCTTCATGTCAATTCAAATCTCTTCTTATTAATCTTAATTCTTGCAAATAGGGAGACGTCCTTAATTGTATAACCTTAGTTGATCAAGTGAAAAATATTGATTAGCGGAATCCTAAGAATTGAACTAGGTCAATAATCGCAAGCGTAATTTAAAAACCTAGGGATAATCCTTTAGTGGAAAATACGTGAGTATAACTTGGACTTAATGGATTTTAGTTAATACTGACCCTCGAGAGGTGAACCGGGTTACTCGTGTGATTGACGAGAGTACCTATAAACAGACCCTCAAGAGATAGACTGTATTGGTCTTAAAATACGTGTGTCAGGCCTTCACCCATGAGTAGTTAGCACAACTTAGCGTATCATCCTTGATTTCTGACATTTTCATCTTAAAACAATTTCTTCATATTATTCTTAAGCACCTACAAATATAAAGACGTTCATATTTGTAGAACCCTAGTTAATTGAGAAAAGGACGTAGATGTGAATCTCGGTTAGCCGAACCATATGAAGTAACTAGGTTTCATTAATCAAGAAGGTAGTTTAATGGCCTAGAGGTGTTCTTTGAATGGAAAGTATGTGGATGTTACAAGCAATAATGAATTCTTACTAGTTATGGAAACCTCGAGAGATAAGCCGGGTTGGCCGTTCATGATAGGCGGGATTACCATTAGCAGAACCTTAAGAGATAGGCCATATTAGTAAAGAATAAAAATACTACTTGCTTGATCGTGAGAAGTAGTATAGGCTGAATGTACCATCCTTGTTATTTTGATGAAAACCTTTATTTAAAGCATGATTATTTGATGTATATATGTGTTCAATCCCGAGAATACTTTTATTATATGTTAGAGTAATTTCTGTATGTTTCTAGTATTTTTGCGCACCAATCTATATCTCCCCCAATCATTTTATCTATATATCTATATAAAGACGAGTATCATACAAAGTAAACCATGTCCTCGTGGGATCGACCCGTACTTGCACTCGCTCTATTACAATAGCCCGTGCGCTTGTGAAAAAAAATAAGACCGTTAGGTTTTCAACCCAACAAGTTTTTGATAGAGTATATGATAGAGTTACTTGGACTACAATCTCACTCATTCAATGACGAGCCTCCTTTCAAGTCAAACACAAACACTGAGTCATTCCCTCTCGTGTCCTCCTCTCAGTGGGCAGAACTCACTTCTGCCAACTATGAATTCGTCACCAATGATGATCTCCCTTTTCTCTAAAGGAAAATCTTGACCATTCGGACTATCCCTTAGTTGTTGATCTTCTAATTGAGAAATTAATTGAACCTAATCAAGAAAACGTTAATAATGAATCAATGGAAGACAAGACATAGACACCTTAAATGATGAATACATTAAGTATATTTCTCAACAGGTTACAGACCAAGGGGAAGGCCGTGCCCAAGCTGCCGATGATTTATTGACTTGTGTGAATTACAGAGGAAGAGCCGAGGGAAGTTAAGATAGGGAGATTTATTTTTGTGGTGCACAAAGGGAAGAGCTCATTGGTCTACTTCGAGAATACTTAGATATGTTTGCATGCTCCAAAATAGATAAATAAGGGTTAGAAGAATCCCCAGCAAAGCGCAAGGAACCTTGCTTCCTAAGAATTCTGAGGCATTTAGAAGCCTATTTACTCCGAAATTTAGACAGGAGGCTTCACCTAATGAAGCTGGAACAGACTATCCAAGTAAGGGAGGAAGTGTAGAATTTACTCAAACTTGGGCACGTCAAAATTATGGAGTACCCATCATGGTTAGTCAGTGCAAGAACCCACATGGACCTGATAACAAAGGGACGCGTCTGCATGGATTTTGATAACCCCATAAGACCCACGCCAAGTGACGAGATTGATGAACCTGACTTTTGTTATATATTTATACGTACACATATACACAATCCCATACAGTCAAATATATCAAATATATGCATATACCAAATATATACGGTAGGACCCGGACAAATACGGTGGGACCCGTACAAAGTGCCACATATGCACTCTTTCTCCCTATATATACTATAACCTCCGCAAAGGTGAAAGGTAATCTCTAAACTCTCTCTCTCTCTCTCTCTCTCTCTCTCTCTCTCTCTCTCTCTCTCTCTCTCTACAATCCTCTCCCTAGAAGAGCTCTCCATACAATTTAACCAAATAAACACATAATGAACCTTACACCTGAGGGTTATAGCGGGGCAACCCCCCGCACCCCTAATGGTGTTGTTTTGCAGATCTTGCCCGTGGTGCGAGGCGTCCACTTCAACCTTTGCCACCCCGGGTCGTGGCATCATTAATGGTTCCATTGCCGGGAACCGCCATCTTTTTCGGTATAACCCTGCCGGAAAAGATGCCCACGGAGAGAGAACTCATTTTTTCATGGCTTCCACCACTTCCCAAAAGTGGCACCCAGTTTCCCCACCACCTCATATGGACCTTTTGAAAAAACAAAGTTTACATTCCGGCCGCCTAGCCGGAATTATTCACCGGAGTAGCTATCAAGCCTTTTTATGTTCAAGCTAAATAGCCATCGAGACCCACGAAAGTGGATAGCTGCCACCTAGCTTGAACATAAAAAGGAGAGGTCGTCGGAAATAATGGAGCCGGAGAGAAAGAGAGAGACAACATGATGCACCCCAAGAAACTATTCACAGCACTGGATGTGATTTTAAGGGAAGCCATCTTCTTTCCCCCCTCCTAATATACACTACCCCATATAAACCCTTTTTGTAAAACATATGAAAATTCTGACCACCTAGCCGGAATTACTCGCCGGAGCAAATCACCGGATTTGTACTCACCTTGTCCAGATGAGAACAATGGCGAAAAAATCACCGTCGTCGGAGTTGCAATACTCCGACAATAGTATTTCGAAGTGCCAGCATTTTTCGCCGGATTCCGGCTATACCAGCCGCCCACCGAGCTAGAAAACTTAGCTAGGTGGGTTACTCAATTTTCTATCAGTCGAAATGGAAGGGAAAAGTGTATAGTTATGTTAATGTTCTTGGTTCAAAAGTCAACAAAAGTAGTTGTCTGACATGTTTAAGGGGTTAAGAAAAGAGACGTAACCAAATGGGCAAAGCTTGGACAGCCCACGTGATATCTGATTAGGCAAAAAATGAGCCCCCACCATGTCAGTAACAAAACCAGGAGGCAGAAACGGAACGGGAGGCAAGCAACCAAAAAAAAAGAAGAAGACGGGAGGAAGAGATGCAGACCGGATCGCAAAAAGGGAGGAGAGAAATTTACCTCGCGCCCGCAGCCCAGACCTTCCTTGGCCGCAATTGGTTGACCGCTGTCAAACCTTCCATAACTGCAGTTTATTAACCGCAGCAGGCAAGACCCAGACCGTAACCTGCAAGTTCCAATCATCTCCCAGTCCGCACCATCGACCTCCTTGCCCGTTACCACAGTCAGTGACCACAGTCGACCTCTGATGAACCCTGACTTTTATATATATTTATACATACACATATACATCGTCCCATACAGTCAAATATATCCCATATATACATATACCAGATATTTACTTTGGGACCCCTCGTAAAGTGCCACATATGCACTCTCTCACCCTATAAATACTATGACCCTCCAAGGCAAAAGGTATGCTCTCACTCTCCACAATACACTCTCTCTCTCTACACTCTCTCTCTAGAGCTTTTATACAGTTTATACACTTAAACACATTCTGATTCTTACGCCCGAGGGTTATAGCGGGGCTACCCCCGCACCCCTAACGGTGTTGTTTTGCAGATTCTTCCCGAGGTGCCGACGTGTTTCCGCAACCTTTGCCACCCCGAAGGGCTGATTTTTATGGCGTCATCAGTGGTTCCATTGCCGGGAAACGCCATCTTTTCCGGTATGACGCCGCCGGAGAAGATGCCCGTGGAGAGAGAGACTCAGTGGTTCATTTCATGGCTCCCCCCACTTCCACGAAAGTGGCAGCCACCTTCCCCACCACCTCATGTGGATTTTTTGGAAAAAACAAAGTTTGAATTCTGGCCACCTCGCCGGAATATTCGCCGGAGTAGCTATCAAGGCTTCTTAGGTTCAAGCTTAATAGCATCCGAGACTCCACGAAAGTGGATAGCTACCACTTAGCTTGAACATAACCAAGGAGAAGTCGCCGAAAAAAATGGAGGTGGAGAGAAAGAAAGAGACAACATGCACCCCAAGAAACTATTCAAGGCAGCCATTCTCCTTCTCCTCCTAGTAAACACTACCCCATATAAACCCATTTTGAGAAAGATATGAAAATTCCGAGCACCTTACAGGAATTACTCGCCAGAGCAAGTCACCGGAATATATGAAGATACCTCTTTTGTTCAAGCTAAATAGCTGGCCAACATTCCACGAAAGTGGATAGCCGCCACATAACTTGAACAATCGAAGAATATTTTCGTTATCGGAAAAAATGGAGTAGCGACACATCGCCGGAATCCGGCGGTACCAGTCACCGGCCAAGTAAAAGACTTACCAAGGTGGGTCATTGTCTGTCAAAGAAAAAGGAAAAAGGGAAAATTGGAAGACATAATTTAATATTTTTGGGCACAAAAGTCAACAAAGGTGGTTGTCAACATATGTTTTAGTGGCTGAAAAAAGAGACGTGAAGAAATGGGCAAACCAAAAAGACAGCCCACGTTGTTGACACGTTTTGACAGACATTTGGGCCCCACCATGTTAAAAAACAACCGGGAGGCAGCCAGACCGTAGTCCGCAAACCGCCATCTCCATTTTCTTTCACAGCTAAAGAAACGGGAGGCATCTATCCAAGCAAAAAAAAAAAAAAAAAAAAAAAAAAAGAGGATACCGGGAGGCAGAAGAAGTAGACCGCATTCCACAAAAAATGGGAGGCAGAGGTAGAGGTACAGACCGAGGTACCAGATCGCTGCCCGCACTCCGGTGTCCGCAGAAATCCCGGCGACCTCCTAGCCCGAAACCGCAGTTCTTGACCGCTGCCTATCACCTAAGTCTGCTGCTCGGAAACTTCGGCCAATTACCACCCGGCTACCCGCAGCTTCTTGCCCGCAGCCCGCTATCTCTGTCCATTGGAACCAAAAAGGGTGATCGAGATAAGAGCAGCGTTGCTACCACCTTCTCTCCCCTCACCGGCGACCTCCTTGCCCTTGACCGCAAATTCAAGCCCGTAATTTTTCGTGCCCGCAATCAACCTCCATGTCCGCAGAATCCGTTGACCGCAACTTGTGACCGCAGACTCCATAAAATCCGACGAGCTCTCCTCACCCCCACAGGCACAAACTTCGGCCAGCAAGATTCGAGACGCGGAGGCAGGCGGGGGCCCGATGCATCAAGGAAACTCTCCCCGCCATCTCCCTCAAGTCCGGCCACCTCCCTCGCACGCATCGCACAGGCTCCACAGATTCCATTCATATTCACCAATTATGATCCCGCGAAACATGGTCCAGACCGAGAAATTCAATGACCGCAGTCCACCTCCGTTGACCGCAACTCGTGACCGCAGACTCCATAAAATCCGACGAGCTCTCCTCACCTACAATATCTGGCGGTCAACAATGGTAGCAACGAGCAAGCCGCTGACCTATGGGCTCCGCTCATCGTGACCTCCGGCCAAGCTCTGCCCCATCCAACTCATTTCCTCGTTCTGGTCCCCCACGTCCTTCCTTTTCTCAGGCGAGTTGGTTTTTTGAATTTTGGGAAGGTGAAGAGTATCAGTTGAGGGAAAAGAAATTAAGTTGCTGGAAGTTGAAAAGAAAGAAAAGGAAAGAAGAAAATATTTGGTGTGGAAAATTCAAGAAGGAAGAGAGAGAATGTCAAATGGCTCCATTCCTAGCCACATGAAATAATTGAAGGGAGTATATGGCTGAAAGTCAGCCACGTGGTCCAGTCAAAGAGGAAATTATCTTCAACATTGAAGCTTCTGCAACAATCTTGGGCACTTAAACTCCTCCGTTAAAATCTTTGACGGCCGTTAAAAACTTCGTCAAGTTTTTAACATATTTTCCCTCCGTCAAAGATTTGTTCGTGCAAATAAAGAAGCATGTTCATAATCCGGCGGAAGTAGAAAATTATTTCCCCTTCGCCAAAGATCAGTTCGTGCAAATAAAGAAGCATGTCCGTGATCCGGCGAGAGAAGAAAACTATTCCTTGGCCAAAATCCTTTGACCGCAGTCAACCTTCCTTGGCCGCAGTTCGTTGCTCGTGCTCGCATGCCGCAGCCCATGCTCGAATTCCGAGGCTCGTGTTCGCAGTCAGCAGCCCACGCTCGAATTTCGAGGCTCGTGATCGCAGTCGGCAACCCATGCTTGCAATCCGTAGCTCATGATGCTCACAGCCAATGCTCGAATTCCGAAGCTCGTGCTCGCAGTCTGTAGCCCATGCTCGTATTTCGAAGCTCGTGCTTGCTGTCTGGAGCTAATGCTCGCATTCTGAAGCTCGTGCTCGCCATCCGCAGCCCACTAGCAAGCTCCAAAACTTCGGCAAGCCAACAAAGCAGATAAACCCCATCATCCGGAATCTCTAAAGCTAGGAGCCCCCAATTCATGCAACCTGCTACCTAAACAAAACTCATAGATTGGAGAGGGTTAAAACCCAAAATGGTGCCAATCCATAGATATTCCCACGGCCAAATGCTAAAGTGGATGCACGCAAGCGGATGCCAGTGGGTTAAAGGGCCAACATAAGAGCCCCTACCTACCGATGCGCAAAGATCCATTACGATCCGCACGCCTATATGTGTACAAAGGCCATTACGTACTCGATCGCGGACAAGATACTCTGTCCTGTCCGCGTGATACCACCAAGAAAAAGTGGATATAGATGCAAGTGGGGACAAAGGCCAAAGTCCGGACCCACTAATTGCGCGAAGGCCTTAGGTGGCCGTTACTCGCATGCCTGTATGTGACAAAGGCCAACATATGAGCCCGTTTACATGATCGCCACAAGACTCTCACAAAAAACTCAAGAGGTTTTGAATAAGGAGTCAAACCGTGTGAACCACCAATCGTGGATACATATGTTGGTAGGTTAAAGGGTCAATATGCCCCTACCTACTGTTGCGTAGAATATTGCCTCACGGCCACCCTCTACATGCCCTATGAAAGTAGCTTGCCTTGGTGCTTTTGGCTTACACCACGGATCGCAAGTTCGGAACATAAGTGTAAATGGATGGGAGTGATCAAAGGAGTTTAAAAAAGCCAAATAGACAAATGGGGTTAAGGCCTCAAAATTTGTCCCAAGGCCAAACAAACACGATCATAGTGAAATAGGGCTGACTCTCACAAAAAATTCAAGAGATTTTGAATACAGAGTTAGGAAAACTCAAAAATGCGGGAAGAAGGCCTACTATGCCTCTGACCGCGGAAGAGAGACCAACAATAAGCCTACGGACAAAGATCCAATAAGCCTACGGGCAAAGATCCAACAATAAGCCTACGGGCAAAGATCCAATAAGCCTACGAGCAAATATTCAATAAGCCTACGGGCAAAGATCCAATAAGCCTACGGGCAAAGATCCAATAAGCCTAAGGGCAAAGATCCAATAAGCCTACGGGCAAAAATCCAATAAGCCTACAGACAAAGATCAAACAACAAACCAATATCAAAGCCAGATATCCTCATAAGAAAAACTATGTAAGGTCGGCGGGCTAATAAGTATTTACGCGCCTATAAGCCTTCGATCAAATACATTTGAATCTACATGCAGGTTTATGAATATTTGGAGTTCAACGGCCAGCTCGGGGGCTCGCTCATTCTTATTATTGGATTATCATCCACGGGCTACGTGCCCGCTTTATCTACTCTCGGGAATCTCCAAGTTTTATATTCAAGCTACCTCCGGGATCTATGCTTATTTTATGGTGCTCTCCCACCTATATTCGGGAATTTCCGGCCATCATTGGCGTTTATCGGCAGATCGCTGCCTCCAGCCCCCAGGCTCCTAGTCCTTTGAGACTCCAGCCCCCAGGCTCCAAGTCCTCTGAGACTCCAGCCCCCAGACTCCAAGTCTCCGTGACTCCTAGTCCTCCGAGACTCCAACCCCCAGGCTCCAAGTCTCCGAGACTCCAAGTCCTCCGAGACTCCAGTCCCCGCGACTCCTAATCCCCGTGACTCCTAGTCTCCATCATATCCCCGATCTAATCTTTAGTTTCAAGAGAGGTGGCCGAGATAAAAGCAGCTTGTCGCTGCCACCTTCTCTCCCCTCTCCAAGAACCCGGGGGCTAGTGACCGCAGATCTAGACCGCAGTCCGACAGGATCGTGCCCGTACATCCCAGTCTCCGTGACTCCAGACTTCCAGTCTTCCCAGTTTCCGTGACCGAGATAAATGCAGCACCTAGCTGCCACCTTCTCTCCCTAGACTCAAATCTCCCAGGCTCTTGCCTCCAGAATTCAATCCAATCTTGCGAGCTCCGAGCTTCGGCCATAAATATATACTCAAGCCATCCACTATCAAAATCGTACTCCTCGCTCCAACCATAAATAATCATCACTCGGAGTAGGGGGGCTACTGATGAACCCTGACTTTTATATATATATATACATACACATATACATCGTCCCATACAGTTAAATATATCCCATATATACATATACCAGATATTTACATTGGGACCCCTCATAAAGTGCCACATATGCACTCTCTCACCCTATAAATACTTTGACCCTCCAAGGCAAAAGGTATACTCTCACTCTCCACAATACACTCTCTCTATAGAGCTTTTATACAGTTTATACACTTAAATACATTCTGATTCTTACGCCCGAGGGTTATAGCGGGGCTACCCCGCACTCCTAACAGTGTTGTTTTGCAGATTCTTCCCGAGGTGCCGACGTGTTTCCGCAACCTTTGTCACCCCGAAGGGCTGATTTTTATGGCGTCATCAAACTCCTTGCCCTTAGTTCGAAAAAAGATGCCCGCAAAACTGCTCGGTCACAATATGCAGAGACCGCAGTCCGCAATTCGGCCTCGATCTGGAAAATCTGTCTGCACCCCGGCCAATCAACGACGCCGTCATATCCCCGATCTAAGCTTCAGACCGCATCCCGCAGAGTACAAAACTCCGGCCATCCCCACATCGCCGGCGAGTTCAAAATTGGTGATAGCAAGCTACGGCCTTCTAGAATCATTCCTACTTGTGCCCGTGGTCCCCGCTTTTGCTATGGAGAAACCTCAAGCCCGCTCACCGGAGCAGCCAACTCCGCTCTCAGTTTGAGAGCTCAAGCTTGACAAAGCGTCTCCGACCTCGATCTGCGATTTTCGACATCGCTTATCCCAACTTGAACCATCAGATCCACAGATAGCTCACCCGAAAAGAAAAGGCATCGGTTAATAATGAAAAGAGGGAGATTTTGCAGGCTCGTTCCAATCAGGAAATATGGCCAGATATTATTGTTCAGGAGTCAAAAGAAGTACTCCCTCCGTCTCAGCCGAGTGGATACCAAAAATTTGGACACACAGATTAAGGAAAAGTAAGAGAGATAAAAAATGGAAGGAAATATTGTGAGTATGAAAAATTAAATAGGAGAGATAATAAGTGGGAGGAATAGTGATTTGATTGGTGTTGTGAGTGTAAAAGTAAAATAGGAGAGAGAATGAGTGAGGAAAATAGTAAAAATTCCCTTCCATTTTGAATAATCTCTATTGGACTGGAACGGACCAAAAAGAAAATATGTATCCACTCGACAGGGACACGGAGGGAGTATATGGAGAATTCTTGGAAGATGACTATGTTGGTTTTTGATACGAGGAAAGATAGTCAACAAAGGATTTTTGAGGCACATATTTAGAATGGCTTTTTTTTTTTTTTTTTTTTTTTTTTTTTTTTTTTTAAGGGGATCAACACATTTCACCGCTCCCCCTTGATGCACTTCACGTAGGCGCCTAGCTATGCTAGGGAGGGCAATGTCATTCCCTCTAACCACTGGTGGGGGAATCGAACCCATGACCTCCAGGTTGGAAGCCATGAACTCTAACCATCAGGCTAAGACCCCGCGTGCGACAACATGTCACTTTTATTTCCATTACAAGATGAAGAAAATTCAAACTACATTTTGGATCACAAAAAACAAATGGCTCAGCATCAGCCACATTATCCACCAGCAAATATATCTTCTCAGTTGAAGCTTCTGTCACAAGCCTAGTCACATAACCCCCTCCGTTAAAAATCTGACGGCCAGTAAAAAGCTTCGTCAAAGTTTTTAACATATTTTCACCAAACTCCGCCAAAGATTTGTTCGTGCAAATAAAGAAGCATGTTCGTGATCCGGCGAAAAAAGAAAATTATTTATCCTCCGCCAAAGATTTGTTCGTGCAAATAAAGAAGCATGTCGGAAAAAAAAAAAAAAAAAGATGCCAGTAGGTTCAAAGGCCAATATATGAACCTCTACCGCTGATGCGCAAAGATCTCTTAAGATCGCACGCCCACATGTACAAAGGCCTATTTTAAAGCCCGTACATGATCGCAAAAAGACCCAAGGGTCCAAGAGCATGAACCACCAATGGTGGGTATGGATGCACGTAGGTACAAAGGCCAAAATAGAGCCCTTACCTACGTACGCGGTCAGGCCTCATTGGCTATTGATCGCACGCCTATGTGTACAAAGGCCAGCATGCCCGTACATGATCGCCACAAGACTCCAAAGAGTCAAATCGCGTGAACCACCAATAGTGGATACAGATTCCAGTAGGTTCAAGGGCCAATATAAGAGCCCCTACCTGCTGTTGCGCGGACTATAGTCTCACGGCCACAATCTGCGAGCCCGCACACAGTAGCTTGCCTTGGCTCTTTCGAAACTTTTATGTAGCGGACGAGAGTGATGATCAGCAGCCACAAAGCCCAATAGACTGATGTGAGGTTAAAACCTCGAAAGTCAAAAAGGCTTAACAAGCTATGATCATATAGTGAAAAAGGCTAACTCTCATGATAAGACCACAAAGGTTTTTGAACAAAGAGTTATAAACTAATAAACAAGATCCAATAAGCCTACGACAAAGATCCAACAATAAGCCTACGGGAAAATATCCAATAAGCCTACGGGAAAAGATCCAACAATAAGCCTACGGGCAAAGATCCAATAAGCCTACGGATAAAGATCTAACAATAAGCCTACGGGAAAAAATCCAATAAGCCTACGGGCAAAGATCAAACAACATACCAATATCAAAGCCAGATATCCTCATAGAAAAAATCTATAAAACCGACGGGCTAATAATTATTTACATGCCTATAAGCCTTTGGGCAAATACATTTGAAACTACATGCAGGTTTATGCATATTTGAAGTTCAACAACAACCTCGGGGGCTCATTCATTCCTATTATTGGATTATTCATCTACGGGCTATGTGCCCACTTTATTTACTCTCGGGAATCTCTGAGTTGTATATTCAAGCTACCTGCAGGATCTATGCTTATTTTATGGTGCTCTTCCACCTGATTCCTAGTCTCCGTGACTCCAAGTCCCCATGACTCCTAGTCCCCGTGAATCCTAGTCTCCGTGAATCCTAGTCTACGTGACTCCAAGTCTCCGTGACTCCTAGTCTCCGTGACTCCAAGTCTCCGTGACACCCACATCTGAACTTCGGCTCCAAAAGAGATGGCTGAGATAAAAGCAGCATGTTACTGCCACCTTCTATCCCCTCTCCGACGAACACGGGCTAGTAACCGCATATCCACACTGCAATCCGACGAGATCGTGGCCGCACATCCCAGTCTTCGTGACCGAGATAAAAAGCAGCATGTGGCTGCCACCTTCTCTCCCCTCTCCGGGGACCTCCAGTCTTCCGAGACTCCAAATCCCCATACTCCAGTCTTCCTAGACTCCAATCTCCCAGGCTCCTGCCTCCAGGATTCAAGCCGATCTTGCGAGCTCCGAGCTCCGGCCATAAATATATACTCATGCCACCCTCTACCAAAATCATACTCCTAGCTTCGACCATAAATAATCATCACTTGGAGTAGGGGGCTACTGATGAACCCTAATTTTGTTATATATTTATACATACACATATACACAGTCCCATACAGTCAAATATATCAAATATATACATATACCAAATATATACGGTGGGACCCGGACAAATATGGTGGGACCCGGACAAAGTGCCACATATGCACTCTCTCCCTATATATACTATAACCTTCTCAAAGGTGAAAAGTAATCTCTCAACTCTCTCTCTCTCTCTAAAATAATATCCCTAGAAGAGCTCTCCATACAGTTTACCCAAATAAACACATACTGATCCTTACACCCGATGGTTATAGCGGGACAACCCCCGCCCCCTAATGGTGCTGTTTTGCAGATCTTGCCCGAGGTGCGACGCGTCCACTGTAACCTTTGCCACCCCGGGTCGTGCCGTCATCAATAAAAGCTTTCTACTTCACCACTTACGAGTAGAACCTCCTCAACCCCAGTAAATCCCTCAAACAACCGAACACATTCGCCATTTGCCTCAATCCGGTAAGATTCACATTCGCAGTTATCCCAGGAAAGAACTAACTAGTCTCTCCCCCAATCATGATTCCGTCGCGGAAAAGAGACAAATTGTTTCTCTTTTTGATAGTTACAGATACAAACATTGAAGCAACTCTGACACAACATGGGAGGGGTCAGAAGAGGAAACTATGATTAGCTTTATTTGTCGAGAATTTGGCAAACATGAGGCAGACTTTCCAAAGGTCGAAAAGGTATGTTCTGTGGTGGAAAAAAAACACTTGTAATAAAAACCTCGCAAGTGTACGAGTGATCGATGTATTAATATGCACAAGCAAGGGTTGAATTCACATGGACTTGTGTATCAACATTTCGACTTTCAACAGTATACATCAAAAGAAAAGACTGGGTTTTTGTTTTGATTTTAATTTACTACTTAAACAATTAAACAACTAAAACAAGGAAATAAACTAGCAAGAAAAGGATTACCGAATTCAAGAAAAGAAACTTGAACCTTTTTTTAAGCTCTTCTACTTTTTTTTAGCTTTCCTTTTTATTTTATTTTTGTGCAACCCTTTTTTTTTTGTACTACTTTTTTTTGTGCTGCTACTCTTTTCCTTTTTTTTCTGCTACTTCTTTTTTTTTAACTATATAATATAACAAACGAATAATAATAAGAAAAAGATGAAAAATGGAGAAGGCTTTTTTTTATTTATTTCTCAACCCCCCAAGATTTAATGATAAAATTCCTTGTCAACTTCTGACAAAGCCCAATATCAATTTGAATAATGGAATACTAAGAAAATCCAAAGATGCGAAGACAATAGAAGAGATAGTAGAGAAGAATAGTTTACGACATCTTAGAAACCGAGCTCTGATACCAGATGATATAGTTTCTACAAGGAATAGGATCAGAATTAAAGGAAATTACCTTGTAGCCAAGGATCGTCTAAGAAAAGTCGCTTTTAGGTGCTAAACCGCACCCCTACCTAAGAAGATAGGATACTTGGTTCTTAAGCGCCACACCCAATACACCCAAGTTGGTTGATAAGCTAGGAAGACACCACAAGTAATAGAAAGCTACACTTGATAAGTTTAAGTTTTTCAAAGAATCAAAGAGTAGAATAAATCTCTCAAATATATTAAATCTGAATTGTGTCCTAAATGGATTACAAAATGGCCTATTTATAGGCTGAAATGGTGATGATTCCTAAGGAAAATGATGTCATCAATGATGTAAGCTACAAGCTTTAATTAAATAACAAAGACTACAATTATTATAATGAGTTATCCAAAGACCTTCCAACTTTCCAAGAGAATGTATTCATAATGGCTGAATGTATCAACATTATCTTGACTTTGGAATCATCAGACTGCTTGAAAATTTGGATGTCTCTTGGTGGGCCTTAAAATGGCTTATTTGGTTCTTCAATTGGACTTTAGATTGTACTCTTTCATTGTTCCAAGTTCCTCAATCATAAAACTACATGCTTTTGGGCTGGAACAAGCTTGAATTAAAAGAACCGTGTTTGTTGGACTCCCTTGAATTGTAGCTTGGGCTTGGATCAAACACATTTGAACTAAACCGTTGATGGCATTCTTGAAATATTTTGACTTGGACTTAGTGATAGGTCCAGCTTGCCATTTCAATGGGCCTTGCTCACATGTACCTGATGTCTCGAATGTGACTACATCACTTTCCCTTTTCTATTTCTTGGCAAAATGAATTGAAAGGTTTAAGGAATGGATTAGGTTAGTGTGATGTCTTTCATTCTTGGCTTACGGTATCATTGAATGAAAGCCATTTTTGGCTATCTCTCTTTGGCTCAAACCTCTTCTCTTTAGCAGTAGTAAGGGCTTGTTTGGTAACCCAATTAAGCTCTTAATTTAGAACACTTTAAGAGATTAAAAGTTAAGCATGTTTGGTAAGATAAATTGCAATCACTTAATTAATTAAGATTTTCTTAAAAAAGGCTATTAATTTTAAGTTGGAAATGAGTAGCTTAAGCAATTAAGAGAGAGAAAGAAAGAGTTAAAAATGGAATGAGTTCAAATCCATCCATCAACTATTTTATTTATATATTAAATGATACTTTCTTTTGTTGAAATATTTTAACTTTTCATATAAATTATATTTGATCTAGTATTAAAATGTAATTTTATTTTTATTAAACTATTGATATTAATAATATTTTAATATAGTATCATAATTAATTATTTTTTTCATTTTTTGTCAAAGTTTAGACAAATTTATCAAAATAATTAACAAGATAAATTTATCAAAAATATTTAAATATTATAAAATATAATCTAATTATAATAATAGTGATGTATATGTTGAAGACTTTATTTTATTATACACTTATTAAGATTATTCAAATAATTTTTTGAATGTTAAGTTCAAACTTTAAATAAATTCAGATATAAGTGGTTTGCCATTACCAAACAAACCGAACTCTTAAAATTCAGCAACTTAATAATTTCAGCTCTATATTTTTTAGCTCTACATTTTCAGAGCTTAATATTCAGTTTTACCAAATAGACCCTAAATCAAAGTCGTACCTAGGCTACTCAATATTCCCATTCTGCCTATAACGACCCAAAATTCAGCTATTTTGATCAATTTTTCTCCGAGTTTACATCGCCTGAGAAAATGAAACCAGAAAACCAAGAGGGGGAAGAAGCTATAGTTTGATTCTCTAAAGTCTTCTCATTTTTCGGGCTTTCACAATGACGTATATGAGGATAATGATGATATTGCTTTATGGAACCGATCACTTAAGGCTTCAAAGAATTTATTCGAAGCCAGTCTTTCTTATCTCAATGACTGAGTTGATTTCTCCAACAAAGATCTCGAATCTTCCCTTTCCAATTAAGTAGAAGAGGAAGTGGATGATTATTCTTTCTTCATCAACATGTTTGCTCCATCTTTACCCTTTAAGAAGGTGAGCTTCGAAAGAAAGATTAGAATTGAGATTTTCTTTCGAAACAAAAGTTGCTGCTAGCAGCTGAAGCCCCAGCTTTTAGTAAGTTGATGAAGATGTTCAATTTGCTGAATGGGTGAATTCTCTTCTAAATCCTCCCTTGGAGTTGCATCTGGAGTTGGAACTTATGATGCGGTTTCAAAATTATCTGATGGGGGTTCAGTTGAGGTTGATGGATTTCCTTGAGTTTAGTGATTTTGAGGTTCATGATTTGGCTCAGGTGAGGTTTTAGAAGCTTCACCTGTTTCATTAGACTCAACAAAATCATCAGCAACATTTGGAGCCAAATGTGGCTCAAGGAGAGAATGTTCATCAAAAGTAACATGGACAGATTCTACTATCTTTAAACTAGATTTATTAAAACCACGAAAAACTTTAGAATATTTAGCATACCCAACAAAAATACCTTCATCAGCCTTAGCATCAAAGTTACCTCTGTTTTCTCTTCCATTATAGAAGATAAATCATTTGCAGCCAAATATTTTGAAAAAGGCAATGTTGGGGGTTCTTCCTCTTCAAATGTCGTAAGGAGTCTTGTTGTAGGTTTTGTTGATAAGGGAGCGGTTTTGAGTAAAGCACGTTGTGTTGACTGCTTCAGCCCAAAAATACTGAGGAAGCTTAGCTTCAGAAATCATTGTCTTTCCAGCCTCAATCAACGTCCTATTCTTTCTTTCCACAACCCTATTGAGCAACACCATAGTTTTTGAATTCTGTTCCATTTTCATACCTTACACTAATGATGTCATCTTCTTTTTGGGTTTGGAGCCCTTTAAAGAGTGAGGTTAGAATTTTATAGCAATCATCCTTTGTGATCATCATTTCTACCCATGCATATCTTGAATAATCATCCACTACTAATAAGGTATATTTATTTACTCCAATGCTAGCAGTGGTGACGGGTCCAAACAAATCAATGTGGAGCAGTTGTAAACATCTAGAAGTTGATGGAGTGGTCTTGATGGTGAAAGACGAAGTAGTTTGATTGCCAAGTTGACAAGCACAACACTTTTCTGCATGATTATCAGCCACTTTGGGTAAACCGCGAACGAGGTTTTCCCTTCCAATTTTTACAAGATATTTGAAGTTCAAGTGACTTAAACGCTTGTGCCACAGCCAACTATTTTCGCTCACATTTTTTGCTACAAAACAGAGATTAGTAATACTACATGTAGAATTTAAATCAATAATGTAAATATTACTCTTACGAATCCCTGTGAGTAATGTGACTCCGGAAATGCCATCTTTGATAAAGCAATTTAAAGAAGTGAAGTTGCAGTGCATTCCTTTGTCACAGAATTGAGAAATTGATAGGAGGTTGTGCCTGAGTCCTTCAACAAGTGAAACCTTCTCAATGGTGAGGTTTCCACTTCTTATTGTTCCATAGACTATTGTTTTTCCTTTGTTGTTATCACCAAAGGTTACATATGGACCGCTTGATTCAATGAAGTTTTCCAATAAAGATCTATCTCCAGTCATGTGTCATGAGCATCCACTGTCAAGATACCATTCATTTGATTTTGCCTTGGAGTGACCAGCCATTAAGCAGAGGACCTGAAAAATAGAAATTTAAAACCAAGGTCCCCTTTATTCTTTTGGGTCCTGAGGTAAGCATCTTTTGATGACCCACACCTATTTGACAGAAGGAGGATTATGTTTTCTGGCATTATGCATTCTGCAGCCTTGTGACCAAAACCATTACACACATAGCAGTGATAAAAGTTCTAAGCAAACTGAGATTTAACATACTCTTTAATCTGCTTAGGATCAATATTTGTTTTTGAGACAAAGGTTTTAGCCTTGACAAAAGTGGTCATTTTAAGTTTGACCGCGATTTTTCTAGGAATGCTCACCTTGCTTTTGAAAGCAGGGTGTGCGGTCGAAGAAGAAGGGCGATCAGCCAAAAATGGAACCTTATCATTTGTTTCATCCTCTAAATCTTTTCCTTTCATTTTGATTTTTTTCCCAAACTGTTTCTTAGGGTAGATATAGTGGAAGTTAAGTTTAGCCTTTGGTTCATGTCTTTTACCCTTTGAACCAGAATGCTTTTCCTTAGGAATTTCATGAGTTTGCTTTGAAAATTCCTCATTCTTTCCACAGCAAGATGCACACTTCAAATTGTCACCAGTTTGGAATCCCAAGCCTTCTTTATCACCACTAGACTTTTGGGATTCAAGAATTTGATCCATGGTAACACGAGATTTGGTCCACTCATCAATTACCTTTTGAAGGTCATTATTTTGAGCAACCAAGTCTTCGTTCCTAATTTGAAGTGCAGCAAACTTGGTTTACAGAGTGAGGTTTAGTTCAGTAAGAGGAGGCACGCTTTTGATTTGGTCCTTTAGAAGTGAAACTTCAGACCTCAATACAGTTTTCTCCGTCTTAAGCTGAGTTGCTAACGACAAAGCTTTCTTAACATTTTCAAATTTTTGGATCATCACTTCATCTTTAATGAACACCTCTTCATGTTCCATGGTAGAGACCTCTTCCACCTTTTTCATAAGTTATAAAGTTGAAATTTTTTTTGAATGTGTTTCATTTTTAGATGGAAAAATGGGACGAGAGTAAGAACTATTTCCAATCTTATAACTAGGAGTAAGTTTCACATCTGTATAGTCCTCACTACTGACCCTAGCCTTGGTTTTCTTAGGAGAAACCTCTTACTCCATGTCAAGCGACTCGACTGACTCATTATCTGAATCATCAGAAGCATCCTTAGCAATAAGGCAGAGATTAACCTCTTAGGTTTCATCTTCGCTGCCTTCATCAGAATCAGTTTCAATCCAAGTAGCTAACTCTTTTGAATTATCTTCTTCAGCAACCATTCCCTTACGACGAGAAAATTTTGCAGGGGAGGTTTTCTTTTTCAAGTATTCAAATCTTGGTTGTGGACACTCAAAATCAAAGTGACCAGGCTTTCTATAGTTGTAGCAGACGAGGTCACTCTTTTTCTTTGTATCAGCAGCCCTAGAAAAAGTTGCTGGAGGTTTGCCTTTTGAAAATGGTTTTGAGGTTTTTCGATATTTTTGAAACCTTTTTACAAACATGGCAAATTCATCATCATCCATATCGATGAGTGATGAGGTTGAAATAGAGGAATCTGAGGTTTGATTAGACGAAGAAGGTTTCTCCATATGTTCAACGACAAACATAGAAAGTGTTTTGACTTTTCCTTCAACCTCTTCAATATGATCCATCTTGAGTTCATGCACTTTAAGATTTTCATACAAGTTACTTAGAGTCCAAGTATTTAAATCTTTAGATTCCTCGAGAGAATTGGTTTGTTAACCCATCATGAACCCAAGGTAGCAAGAAATGTCATACTGATTTCTTTGTCAGTTAAAACCTTACCAAGAGATAGACAAAAATTAACTACCTCAATATAGCAGTCATAAGTTTGACGCAAGGTTTCATTGGGTTTCCAGTTGAAGTTGTTGTATCTCCTTTCAACAACAAATTTCTTGTTTTCCTTGTAGAGTTCATCTCCTACAAGGTAGCTTTCTATTGAATCCCACATCACTTTTGAGGTTTTACATTTCATGACCTTTTGAAGAGTTGAGACAGTTAAAGTGCCAGTGATGATATGTCTAGCTTTGCTGTCCAAAGCAACTAATCTCTTTTCTTCATCAGTCCACTCAGCTTTCAGCTTCTTGACTTTTGGAGTGGCAGTGTTGGTGGCAGGATTGGTGTTGGCCTTGATGGGAATAAAGGGGCCATTGATCATGTAGTCCGCCAACATCTCATCAGTAGTTTCCAAATAAATTAACATTCGAGTCTTCCAGATGTCAAAGTGGTCTTCATCTAGTAAAGAAATGTGTGAGTAGTTAATCGTTGTCATGGTTTTTGAGTTTTCCATGACGAATCGACACCCAAGCTATTAAGCTTGAAAAACAAAAATAGTTTTATAAAGGTGTTTGCTTTGATACCACTTGCTGATCCCAAATGAGGCAACAAGGGTGAAAAACAACTAGAGGGGGGGTGAATAGCTTTTAAAAAAAATTTAACCCTTTTTGCAAATAAACCTCTTGGTTATAAAATTACCCTTACAATGTATCAAAGCTGCAAGTGAGGTTTGTAAAATGCACAACAGCATTTCAAGGTAATAAAGTTAGGTTTGATAGTGAGGTTTAGAAAAGTATAAAAGTGAGGTTTGACAATGATTAACTTTAAACACAATTCACAAATCTGATAAACCTACTAAAATCAAACAGATAAGACAAATTAGTTTGAACTATGAACAATAGAAAATGCAGAAATTAAATAACACAAGATTTGGAGTGGTTCAATCATAAATGATCTATGTCCACTACCAATATGGTTAGTATTGAATTTTCTAAATACTATATTTTGTATTAGATGATGAGAGAGATTACAAGGTTACAAGAATCAAACTCAAATCTAAAATCTAAATAATGTAGCAAATCATAGACTATAACCGGTGTATATCAAATGAATTAATTTATGTAATTAATCAATTGAGGTGTGTGTGTGATTATCAAGATTCAAGGCTCTTTAGATATACTCCCTCCGTCCCATAGAACTTTACTCCTTTACTGTTGAGAACGGAAAATAAGAAATAATGTTATTAAAGTAGGTGTTGTGAGTGGGAGGAGAGAGAATGAGTGGAGAGAATAGTAAATTTGAAAAGTGTTGTGAGTATGACAAGTGGGTCCCATGAATAAAAAAGTATTAAAAAATTTCCTTTTTAGGAAAGTGGGACTTTAAAGTGGGACGCCCAAAATAGTAAAAGGGGTAATGTTTTATGGGACGGAGGGAGTATATGATTTAGAGCTCAATAAATCTGATGTTACAAAGGCTTGAATTTCTGGGCTTGAAAATTTGTTCTTGAAGTTGTGAAGGTTTGAAGATGAAGATTCAAAGGATTCTGAAAATCTGGAAATTTCTTCAAATCTTCAAAGTACTCTCTCAAATAGATATTCTCAAGCAATCTTCAAATGATGAAGATTAAGGGTATTTATACCCATCCACCAAAAAGTAGCCGTTTGGAATAGCTGTAGCAAGTACAGTACTGGCGAGGTCTGATTGCAACACGTGTCCACTTTTGTCCTTCTGTTCAGAAGTTGTTGATAAGGTTGTACGGAACTCATGCGACATTCTGGGATGAAGGACACCTGTCACCTTTTCAAATTCTCTTAAAACTCAAAGTGACCGTTAGACACGTTAATTGAACTCGTAGTTAACTCAACACTGTTGACGTGGATCAATCGATCAAAGTTGGTCCAAGTCTTCAATCATTGGATGAGGTTGTTGAGATGTGGTTTAAGAAGTGCGGTCTCACAGATAGGCCTTGAAGGAGGCGCTCTTTCCTCCCTCGTTGATCCTTTCCCTCCATCTCTAAGAAAAGGAGGAAATCGACTTCGTCTTCACTCGATCTTCTCCCTATATAGAATTGATTGAGAATTTCCTATTCCAATATCTTGATCCTTCTTCTACTATGACATGAATGATAGACCAAACTTGCTAATTCAACCATGCCTTTAGGATGGAAAGGCCTTCTAATAGGAAAGACTGTGACATCTCTTGAATTTAGATCAAAATTATGCTAAGTACATCAAAATAGGAATAATACATCTAAGAAAATAGGGAATTACATATAACATAATTCACCACATCAAATTCCCCCACACTTAGACCATTACTCGTCCCTAAGTAATACCCTAACCCCACTCTAAAGCGCTGGTCTAAACAGGTAGCATGGGAAGAAAATGATCCATAATCTCCTCTAATCCACCAATCCATGTACGTCAACCACAATACGAAATATAAATACTTCCATCTGCTTATAACTCTCCAAAATATATGAATACACGGCCTTAGCTCGATACCAACTCCAACATTTAAATGGTCATCTGAACTAAGGCCCACACATAAAAGCAAATGGGGAAACTAAAATGTCCTAATTTTCCCCCCACGCTTATCTCACACTACTGCCGCCCTCGTATAAAAGTTTTGTTAAGGAATATTAATCCCAACAAAACTACCTCGTGAAAGCACCAACTCCCCTTATAACTCCAACAGTGAACGAGGGTTTCTATTCTACTCACCACTATCTGAACCTCCTACTCCAAATAATGGTCCTGCCCGACACTCCAAAACCTCCCTTATGACTCCACTCCGGTGATATAACAAATGTCAACACATTCACTTCCTCACATTTTGCCTAAGCGCCCCTTCAGGTTTTCACTTAGCCTCTCATTTTTTATTTTTTAATATATATATATTTTTTTATTTTTTTTGAAAGTAAAACTGAGAAAAGTAACTATACAACGACAAAATATGTAGGTGCCCTACCCCCTCACAAAAACATTGCATTGTCCCAAATGCAAGTTAGCAGAAAATATAATAGGGATAGGGATACCTCAACTAACTCACTGATGGGGCGGACATGATGATCTCATGGACCTTGCTGGCTTGAGCCCTCTCCCACGTGATGCTGCTGTTGCCAGTCCTTCTGATGCGGTTCGTAGTGTTGGGGAAATACTGCTCTTGAGGAGAGTAATGTGGCGGTGGAGGTAATCTCTCCTTCATCATGTGTATCATCCGCCTTCGCTCGACCCTGAATGCCTGTGCATCCCCTATTTCCATGCAACTTTTCTTTCCATCCTCTCTTTCCATATCTGGTTGGTCTCAAACTCTGATTTAGCTCTAGTCCGAAACTGCCCAAACTCCATTCTCAAGCCTCTCATACTTTCCTCTACCATCTCAACTTGGCCTGCTAAGTAATATGCGGCTTCAGTTGGGTCCATGTTATGCAGTTCCACTTCTTCTTCATCATTACCCCTCTGCTCTTCATGTTCCCCTGTTATAGATCGATTAAAGTTCGTGAGAGTGGTCTTGTCTATCTTCGGCCGTGGCTTCAAATTCCTAATTTCCCCTCTCATCTGTAACCCAGCAATCTCTGCCAATTCAGTGATGAGAATAGGAAATTTGTAGTTTGACTTTTCCATCTTTTTGAGTAGTCTAGAAATCTCCTACCTAATAATCAAGCCCATGTTAATTTTTTTCCTAGATATCACCACATGCATCAGGGCTGCCCTTCGCCAGTTAACATCCCCATAATGAGTGGAGGGCATGATCCGTTCACAGATGAACCGGTGCAGAATGGCTAACTCCATGCTCAAATATGTAGTCCTCATTATGTTCCCTTTCTTGTACAAAGTAGGGTCAATATTGTTGGTGTAATGCCCTAGGCTTTAGTTATGTTTAACTTAAAACCGTTATGTATCGTCTTTATCGTTTAAGTTTATTATTTGATTATTATATATTTTGCATATCTATTGTAATAATCTCCGTCCCTAATTATTAAGAGAATAATTAGTATAATTGTCAATGGATAATCGTATGATGATTATATGCATAGAGATGCACATTGAAATTATGGGTACTTGTTAGTGAACAAGTGACTGGACTTGACCCGTTTGAGATTTATGTCATGGTCAAATGTCATAATTAAATCTCATATGGTCACTTCATTTAGTCCCTAGACCTGATATTATCATGACCTTACATATGATGAAAGGCATGTTTGATTTTAGTCAAACGATATCTTAACACGATATTTATAAAGGCTATCTTTGGCATGATCGCATTCATGATGGGAAGGATGATAAGTCAAGATGGAATTTGTCCCTCGAAAGAGAGATGTTTTGCTTGGGCCCCTCGATGAGTGATAATGATGAAAGAGTGTGGCCACACCCCAATGCGATTGGATTATCATTATACTCAAAGATCGAGAAAGCATTAAACAGATACAAGTTGACGTGGACCATGACTTGTGTTCAATATAACATCGTGAGACAAAGGGAGAAATGGAAGTGTACCATTGGAAACGTGTACTCTTACGTTATATTATTTGGGTAGACATAATGGCTTGCTAGAGTCCACTTATGTCTTATAAGGATCGATATGATCGAGCTCATTGCCAACATAATATAATCCTATTGGATCACACACAACTAGAATGAATTGGTTAAACCAAAGGAAGAATGATTGAGAGATCCTGATGTGACTTGTTGCACCGCGCGACACAACTTGCCCATATGCTGCTTGTGGTCATGCGACACAACAAGGCTGATGCGGTTTGGCAGACAGTTTCCTAATATGATTAGGAAACTAATATCAATACTGTTGGGCCCTACATTTTTCAGTCAATATGTTTTACAACTTACGCCTAACAACTTGGTACTAACAACTTGAGTTGTTCTATTTACAGCTTGGCTCTCTGCAGGTTGGGACCAGTAACGCTTTTCCTATTTTATAGGACATGTGCCAGAGGAAATAAAGACCAGTTCAACCATGTTTCTTCAGCAATGGACCTTATCTTTTCCCTCAAAACAATAAATGGCGAATATATCTCTATGTGATCAACCTCTTCCCCGATTTTATAGGCGCATAATCCTTCTTTGTTAATTAGTTTTATTTTGAGGTATAAAAGGGAGAGATACACTGTATTTACACACACGTTCTTCACTAGCTTAAGCTCCCTTTTTCATACGCTCTTAGCATTGTAATCTCAAGAGAATTCCTAGTAAACTTTCGGTCAAGGCAGGAGCCAAATCCTCCCGGGGTTTTATGCCGGCGAACAAGTTGTTCAAGGGCTTTCCCTAGTCAACAAACATCTTGTGTCCATTTCTATTCAACTTGATAATCATTGTACCTAGATTCATATCACTTTAGTCACTTTTCTTCTCATCTAATTCGCTTGTTGAAATTTGACCAAAACAATTTGGCGCCGTCTGTGGGAAACTTTGATTATTTGCGTAGGAATGGTTAATCCCTCATCCAGCAGCCAGAGTCGGCCGCTTCCTGTTTCCAATGCCCAAGGCAACCCTCCTCCAAGTGCAGAAGCTGTCAATTTGGAGATAATGTCCAACATGGCGGACATGTTGAAAAAAGTAGGCGATCGGTTGGATGCTCAGGAACATACGAATACCATGATATTCAATGCCATTGATAGTCTGCGTAAAGGGAAGCAAGCTGAGACTCAAGTATCCACCCCGTTTTCACCTTTACTTCCTAGATCTTTGTTTGGTGCAGGTACATGATCGAGCCATGTCGGAGATATCCCTATGTCCAACACCTTGCCAGCGGAGAGCACGATTGTGACATCCATTCCAATCGAGCAACCAAGATTCGGCCTACCAGCTGGCCAACCTGCGCTATCATCTTGCTACACTTATGCTACACCCTCAATGGGGCAAACGGGAAGTTTCTTTAATACTTTCGATACTTTCGCACCTCAAGTTAATAATGCTCCTCTTTTCGCAGAGAACCAACTTGTTAAGGAAATGCAAACCATTAAGGAGTTGCTACGAAGCGTGCCTGGAGTCAACTTGCCGTATCACCAAGTCTCTCCAACTTGCTACAATGAGTCTCGTTTTGTGCCGAATAGCCAAAGTGTGGAGATCCCGAAGAAATTCTCATCCCTCATATGAAGAAGTATGATGGGAGTACCGATCCACAGAGTACATGTGTTGCTGTATCAGGAATCAATGGATATCATAAGTATCCCTCCTATGTTTAAAGAAGCATGTTTTTGTAGGGGCTTTGGCTCTACTTTGTCACGACCGGCCTTAAAATGGCTAACAGGACTCCCTCTAAACTCTATTTCATCTTATGCTCAACTTGTTAATATGTTCATTAACCAGTTTTTGTGCAATAGGGCATTTGACAAGTTGACTAGTGATCTCTATAGAATTGTGCAACAGCCTAACGAAAATCTTAAAGAGTATTTGCACAGGTTCAACAAGGAGGCAGTGACTATACCCAACTTGGATGTGTCCACCGCTACGGAGGCATTCCGTATAGGCTTGAAGAAGAGCTCATTGTTTTACAACGAGTTGGTGATGACCCCTGCGAAACAACTTGAAGAAATCAGAACCAGGGCCTTGCCTTACATCAGATTGGAGGAAGATAGCTTGGCGATGGGGAAGTCAACTGGGAGGACTCCTACTCCTCTATTTGAGCCTTCCGACAGAAAATCGGATTCCCATCACCATAAGTCCAATAGGGGCAAACCCCCTGTTAAAACTGAACCTTCTAGAATTCATGTTGTAGATGATGATCAGGAAGGTGATGATAATGATTATCCACAAATTTCTGAATATTGCTTTTCTGTGGACATTGCAGGAATCTTGTGCGCCATGGGAAATCTTGGAGATAAAGCAAGATGGCCCAAGAAGAATGACCAGTCAACAACTTGGAAGGACAAGTCCAAGTGGTGCGCATTTCATGAAGATTTTGGGCACACCACCGAGAACTGTTTCGCCTTGAGGAAGGAGATTGCTCATTTATTGTCCAAGGGTCTTCTCAAGGATTTGTTGGGCAAGAAGAGGGTCAGGAGTGAATCCAAAGAACCTGATTCACGGGAGCAGTCTAGACCCGAGAAAGTTGCACCCCCTCCAGCCACCAAGGTAGTGAATGTTATCTCGTGTGGGTCTCATATTTGCGGCACAACTTACTCGCCGCCAAGCGTCATGCCAAAAGCTCTAAGGAAGATCAATCGAATTGCCTTCAAGGCGTCGTGACTTCACGGATGGTCATGTTATTTCCTTTGAAGATGAAGATAAGGACAACACGTTGGACCCTCATCATGATGGTCTAGTTGTTCGGGTGCGGATTGCTAATTGTGTGGTCAAGCGGATTCGATCGATGGTGGCGGCTCGGTCAACATCATCTTCACTCATGCTCTTGAAGATATGGGCATCCCTCTCGTCCGAAGTGGTGAAGAATTCATCCGTCTTGGTAGGGTTCGGTGGTGAGGTGAAGCAAACAATCGGAGAGATCAAGTTGCCCATCTACCTAGAGGGTATGAATTCCATGGAGAGGTTTTGTGTGATTGAGTGCTCTTCCTCGTACAATGTTATATTGGGAAGACCTTGGATCCACAACATGAAGGCCGTGCCATCAACTTACCATCAATGCGTCAAGTTTCCAACACCTTGGGGTGTTGCCAAGTTGAAGGGAAACCAAGAAGTCTCTAAAGAATGCTACAAGATCAACATGAAAGCAAGCTCGACCCCTCGGCAAGCATAGCAATTAAAGAAAAGGCCCAGGACATTCTTGAAGCGGTGGAGCACGATACGAAGCGTTCCTGTTGATGCATCAAATCCCGAGGCCCAAGTGCAAGTTGGGATAGACCTACCGTCCGAAATCGAAGAGGAGTTGATCGAGTTCTGAAAAGCCGAAATGCTTTGTTTCGCTTGGAAACATGAAGACATGACAGTGGATAAGCAAGGATATTATTACTCACAAGTTGAACATCGATCCGACCATCCGTCCCGTCCGTCAAAAGAAGGAAGTTCGCCCAGAGCGGAACCGGATCATAAAGGATGAAGTTGAGAGGCTTCTAAAGTCCAAGATGATCGAGAAGTTCGGCACCCAAGGTGGTTGGCTAACGTTGTAGTGGTGGAGAAGAAGAATGGCAAGTGGCGAGTATGCGTGGACTTCACCGACTTGAACAAGGCCTGTCCGAAGGATCCATTCCCTCTCCCTCATATTGATTCTCTAGTTGATGAGACAGCTGGCCACGACATCTTGACATTCATGGATGCATCTTCTGGGTATCAACAAATTCAAATGGAGCCTTCAGACCAAGAAGATACAGCATTCATGACTCCAGAAGGTATATATTATTATATTTCTATGCCATTTGGTCTTAAAAATGCAGGGGCAACTTATCAGAGGTTGGTGAACAAGATGTTTAAAGATCAACTTGGCAAGACGATGGAGGTCTACATAGACGACATGGTAGTAAAGTCCAAGCGTATTGAAGATCATGTGGCGTACCTTGCTGAGGCATTCAACATCTTGAAGGCCTTCAACATGAAGCTCAATCCAGCGAAGTGTAACTTTGGTGTTAGAGTAGGTAAATTCTTGGGATAAATGGTGACCAAGAGGGGAATCGAAGCAAGTCCCGAACAAATCAAATCCATTCTCAACTTGGAATCCCCTAAGAACATTAAAGACGTACAAAGGTTAACAGGTAGAGTAGCTGCTTTGAATAGATTTATATCCAAATCGTCTGATAAGTGCAGGTTATTCTACGAAGTATTAAGAAAAAACAAACTTTTTCAATGGACTGACCAACATGAAGCAGACTTCAAACAACTTAAAGAATACTTGATGACGTCACCCCTACTTGCCAAACCCGAACATGGTGAGCATCTTTATTTATATTTAGCTGTATCTGAAAATGCTGTTAGTGCAGTATTGGTGAAGGAAATCCAAGGTGAACAACATCCTGTTTACTATGTAAGTAAGTCTTTATTAGATGCTGAAACGAGGTACTCTCATCTTGAAAAATTAATATTAGCCTTAACTACTGCTGCTACCAAATTACGTCATTATTTTGAAACACATTCCATAACCGTTAGAACTAATTATCCTATGAGAAATGTGTTGAGAACCCCAGAGATGTCGGGCAGGTTGGCCAAGTGGTCAGTCAAGTTGAGCACGTATGATATTTCATACGAGCCGAGAACAGCCATCAAATCGCAGGCCCTAGCCGATTTCGTAGCTGACTTCAGTCCAAGTTTGCAGCCTGCGGTAGAACTGGAAGTGCAGCAACTTGAAGGTAAAACTGTTCCTCGATTTTGGACATTGTTTACAGATGGAGCCTCGAATTCCAAAGGGGTTGGCTTGGGAATAGTCCTAAAATCCCCTCAAAGTGATATCATACCTCAAGCTGTATCTTGTGAATTCAGTGCAACAAATAATGAAGCTGAGTATGAAGCCCTAATCATGGGTTTAACTACAGCTTTGAGTTTGAATATTACACATTTAAATGTATTTGTTGACTCTCAATTGCTAGCTAACCACTTTAATGGCAGTTATATGGCGAAGCATTCCAAGATGACTCTGTACCTCCAACAGGTTAAGGCCTTGGCTTCGAAATTTCTATCATTCTCTTTGGAACAGGTCCCTAGAGATGAGAACGCAGAAGCGGACGCCTTGGCCAACTTGGGTTCAACTTGAAAATCAATGTTGCATGCTAGTATCCCCATTATTTATGTTAAGTACCCGGCAATAGACCAAGTTGAGGAAATTCAAGTGGTTACGCCACCGCCAGGGGCATAAGATGCTAAACCTTCTTGGACCCAACCTGTAATTGAGTTTCTTCAACTTGGAACTATTCCACCCGATGTTAAGAATGTTAGATCTTTTAAGATTCGTACTTCGACTTTCGTTTTGATAGATAATGTGTTGTTTAAGAAGTCTTTTGCAGGACACTACTTGAGATGTGTCGATAATGATCAAGTTGAAGTGGTGCTTAAAGAAATCCACGAAGGAATTTGTAGGAACCATTCTGGTGGGAAAGCACTGGCGTCGAAGGCCCTCAAGACGGGATACTATTGGCCAACCATGCGTCAAGATGCCATGAGCTACGTACAGAAGTGTGATGCACACGCAAGACACAGCAACATCTTGCATCAACCTGCCGAGCCTCTACATCCTATAGTCTCATCTTGGCCTTTCATGCAGTGGGGCATGGATATTGTAGGCAAGTTGCCTAAAGCTCCAGGAGGCAAAGTGTTCATGTTGGCTCTAACCGATTATTTCTCGAAATGGATCGAGGCAGAAGCTTATGTACAGGTGAGAGATAAGGAGGTAATCTCATTTTTAAAGAAAAATATAATTAGCAGGTTTGGCGTGCCATCAGAGATTATATGTGACAACGGGTCACGGTTCATAAGTAAGAAGACCGGGGATTTTTGTACTCGGCGGGGCATCAAGTTAGTCATGTCGACACTGTCCACCCTCAAGCCAATGGCCGGTGAGTCAAGTAACAAGTTGATCATCAACAACTTGAAGAAGCGTCTAGATCAAAAGAAGGGAAAGCGGGTTGAAGAATTACCACTTGTGCTATGGGCAGATAGAACTACTTCTAAAGGAGCCACAGGTAGAACTCCCTATTCTTTAGTATACGGAGCTGAAGTTGTAATTCCAGTTGAAGCGGCAGTCCCACGAAGGTATGGCTTATTGACTCAAGATGAAAATAACCTCTTGCTAACTCAAGATTTAGATACAATTGATGAGATCGGGAATTTAGCCAAGATAAGGATGGCGGCTTATCGGCCAGCCGAATTGCTAGGTCTTACAACAAGAATGTCGAGTTAGAAGGTTCCGAGGTTGGTGATTTAGTTTTAAGGAAAGTATTTCAAAATACAAGAGAATTGAATGCGGGTAAGGCTGGCTCCCAAGTGGGAAGGCCCATATCTCATCGATCTTTGAAGCTGGCAAAGGTGCATACTGGTTGTCAACCCCAAGTGGAGACAGAATCCCTAGAAGTTGGAACGCTATGCATTTGAAACTTTATTTCATGTAAGTCCAGTTATTTATAACTAGACTCCTCAGGTACGGTTTAAATTTATGTCAAGTTCAATTACGCATTTCAATTTTTCACTCTTATTGAAACATTACTGACTTGAGCGTCGGAGGGGCGTTAGCTATGCTAACGCCCAACCCTAACATGAATTTGTTTTGCAAGGTGTAAATGAGATAAGCCCAACATGTTGACACGCCAGTACGGTTGATACATATTGGGACCCAAAGCTGGAGTAGGTCTAAGCATGATGACACGCCAGTACGGATGATACATGTTTGGACCTAGGAAGAAGAATTTCAACATGTTGACACGCCAGTACGGCTGATACATGTTGAAACTCTAGCTGGAGAGGGATAGAACTTGTTGACACGCCAGGACGGCTGATACTTGTTCTATCTCTTCAAACGATTTACCTCTGATCAAAGGTACTTATGGTTAAAATATATTCATCTTTTCTTACGAATTAAGGTTTCGACACCTTCGCCTGGGCGCACGTTTTCACACTTCTTCAAGTTGTGAACTATTGGTTGTAACATTTTCATGTTACCTACGGTTTATAACATTTACATGTTATCTAAAGAACAAAAAAGCGTCTCTCAGAGACATAAAATACTTTGCTAAAAAACCATTAAGTGTTTTTCAAAAGATTTTTTGCAAACTAGTGGACAAGTTAGGTAAGCCAACAAGTCCCTAAAAACCTAAAAAGCTTGGAGTACTAGACCAACCTAGTACCCCCAAATAAATTGTCTCGGCTCTTATGAGCCATTACAAACTAAAAAACCTTGTTTTTGGGGACACTCCCCCCATTTGTTGTACCAACAGAGGTACACAAATAAAGCAAAAATTGTTTTTTCATCCAAAATACCCAAAGTTTTAAAATGTTTTTTTAAACTTCCTGGCCTGCTGCCGCCGGTGTTGCATTTTCCCCTTGACCATTCTGAGCTACCACTAGGGTGCTCAAGGTCCTATCAGTGTCTTCAACTAGAGCCTCCAAAGCCGCAGAATTCACTTCCTGTGCATCTACTGGCTCACCAACGAAATCTTCTAAAGCCCTTTTCTCTGCTTCCACATCCCACTCCAAAGCCAGCCCGTTCTTGTATTCTTCCATAAGTTCAATCCTAGCTTCAAACACCACTTTGGTGGCATTAAACGTGAAGTCTTTCTTCGCGGCATCCAATTCCTTCTCATGGGCTTCATGTTCCTTCGTTTTCTCGGCCTTAACAGCTTCCAACTCCTTCTTTTCAGCTTCAAGATTTTCCTTCAACTTTTCAATCTCCTCTGCATTCTTGGTGGCACTTCCTTGTATTCCTCGGCTTCATAATTATGTCAGCTACCTTGATTTTCACGACATCAAGGCCGGTCCATGATAGGGACCATGATATCCGCTAAGCGTAAGAAATGTTAGCATTTCATCAAAAATCATGGGCAAGGTTCAAGTTTTTCTCATTTTACCTTGTCGACAAAACAAGCTATAGCCTCCTTTAACTTTTTCTTGCTTTGTCCCCATGTCACCAATCTCATTCCCATCCGTAGCCTCGGTTTCGGATAACTTCCTTTTCTTCACTTCTTCCTTTTCTTGGAAGCATTCAAATCTGAGCTAGAGGCCATGGACATTGGAGTTGGAGGTTTATTGTCCTTCTTGGCAACTTTCTTTGCCTTAGCAGCAGCCATCAAGTCAGCGGCACTTACGTTGGATTTGGATCGTGTAGCTACAACAAGGAAACAAGGGATTGAGATAATCGAAATACTCGTGAAAAGTACAAAGATTGTTGAAGACTTAAACTGTAGACATCTCGAGGTAAAGTTGGGGGTAGATTTTCCTCTCGCTTCAACCTGCTGCTTCACCTCCAACCTCCTCAACGAAAAAATCAACAGGGAATGCCTTGAAGGACCTATCGGATACACCCAACTGAAGAAGCTGGTTTACGTTTGCTTGTGTCCCTTCTTGCTTCGGAAACAGGTCTGACAACTTAGGAACTTCTACAAAGGAAATTTTAAGAGTTAGTTATCCTAGTATTGAGAAGCATTTCGTAAAATAAAAGAACTATTTTCACTACCTTGAAACCTCCATTTGGAAAAAACACCTTCCTCTTGACTCAAGGTGTCCCTCCTTGCAAAGAAAAATTTATTTTTCCACCCTCTATCAGCAATGTCATGATTGGAAATCAGAATAGGCTCACCATTTTTGACCCTAAAACCAAACCTTCCTGGACCAAAACTCCTTAAATCCACAGTATACGCCAACTCTTCTAACCCGGCAACCAAATCCGCCCTCTCTCCTAATCTAACTAGGGTTTGCAAGTACCTCCACCCTTGAGGCATCATTTGGGCATAGTTGAGTTTGGTAGAGGAGAAGAACTTCGTAATCAAGTCGGGAAAAGGGAATCGTAAGCCTATAACAAAGGGATACTCCGGGAAGCATACCCAAGTGGGAGAATAACATTCGGAGGTCAAATCAGGGTGGGTGAAGTAGACCGTTTCATCAGGCATGGCGTGGTTCTTCTTAATAACCTCTAGGTTAGCCTTAGGCATCAGACATTTCTCATTATCAGGTTCCTTCAATAATTTTTGGGTTATGAAACCCTTGGGCAAACCCTCGTCACTCTCAATCACGACTATCTTCTTCCGACCCATTTTTTCAACTTAAAACAAGAAATCAAAGATGAAATTGAAGAGAAAACAAGAAACTCACCGTAAGTATCTACTCGATTTTTCGCCCCAACCGTCTTCCTTGGTTCTTCTCCTAGAAACCTCTGCGAAAGTAACGTTTTT
Organism: Adenophora triphylla var. japonica; assembly: GCA_022495995.1. Taxonomy (NCBI): domain Eukaryota; kingdom Viridiplantae; phylum Streptophyta; class Magnoliopsida; order Asterales; family Campanulaceae; genus Adenophora; species Adenophora triphylla. Next base: position 72,856 of record JAFEMH010003649.1, read on the forward strand.
GATTTGGTGAAAGGGAGAGTTGGAGAAAGAGACTACTTATTTATGAAGGTTGAAGGTGGTTGGAACTCTAAAAGCGATCAAATCTTTTTGCCTCGGGAAACTACTTAAAACCGTCCCATCGCGTCCCTTTTAAACCGTCGTTCTTTTCTTTCTTATTTTGGCAAACTTTTTGAAATTCTTTTGTCTCTTTCTATTCTTCATTTTAAAATTCAAAAAGTTTGGGGGCAATTGTTGGGCCCTACATTTTTCAGTCAATATGTTTTACAACTTACGCCTAACAACTTGGTACTAACAACTTGAGTTGTTCTATTTACAGCTTGGCTCTCTGCAGGTTGGGACCAGTAACGCTTTTCCTATTTTATAGGACATGTGCCAGAGGAAATAAAGACCAGTTCAACCATGTTTCTTCAGCAATGGACCTTATCTTTTCCCTCAAAACAATAAATGGCGAATATATCTCTATGTGATCAACCTCTTCCCCGATTTTATAGGCGCATAATCCTTCTTTGTTAATTAGTTTTATTTTGAGGTATAAAAGGGAGAGATACACTGTATTTACACACACGTTCTTCACTAGCTTAAGCTCCCTTTTTCATACGCTCTTAGCATTGTAATCTCAAGAGAATTCCTAGTAAACTTTCGGTCAAGGCAGGAGCCAAATCCTCCCGGGGTTTTATGCCGGCGAACAAGTTGTTCAAGGGCTTTCCCTAGTCAACAAACATCTTGTGTCCATTTCTATTCAACTTGATAATCATTGTACCTAGATTCATATCACTTTAGTCACTTTTCTTCTCATCTAATTCGCTTGTTGAAATTTGACCAAAACAAATACTAGGTGGTATAAATATGCAGTCTGTAAACCCTAATTTAGTGAGCCAAAATTTTCCAAGGGAAAAATCACACTAAAAGGTTTCTCAAATTTCTTCCAAGGGTTTAAGGATCTAGCAATCCTCAAGAACCATTCTTGGTTCATTCTTACGTGTGGATACAACAATAGAGGGTCTTCGCTCGTTTGACGATCAAGGCCTAGAGTTCCAATCCGAAGATTGAAAGGTTTTCGAAGATCGAAGATTGTGATTCAAAATCACACCAATAAATTGTTCGATAGCTCAAGACCGGAAAGCAATTAAGGTTGGTAAATTCTATCTCATTGGAATTCAATTTAATCGTATAGAACGGATCTTAGGGCTTGGGTTTTGTGTTATTTGATGCTTAATTCCACTGCGCATGGACCCTTAAAACCCAACAGTGGTATCAGAGCCCCGTTCGTATGGTTAAGTTTGTATTGGCATGCTAGAATTAAGATATAAATCGTTTATATGCATACTGCATGTTTTGTATGCGGTAGAATTTTTGAGTGTTTATGTGAAACAATGTGAAAATCGTCTTCTGATTATGCTGAATTAAATATGTAAAAGTTGTTTACTTGATTTAATTGCTTTATGATTAGAATCGATTGAATCTAGAAATTTGCAATCTGGCATCTCGTGTCACGCGACAGAGTTGGACTTTGTCACGCGACAGAGTAGGGCTGATGGCTTTGTTACGTCGTGCGACATATCAGGCCTCTGAAGATCTATGTCACGTGACATACCTTGCCCAATCTGGGCAGAATCAGTTTGTTTCGTAATCCTGCTAATCTGTGAATATGTTTGCAATCTGATATGTTTATGTATTAATCTGGATGCTATGAATTTCTGGAAATTGAGTTTATAGGGCTATGCTAGATTAATTCATTGTTTATGCATGCTTAATTAATTTAAATGTGTTTTATTAATTGTTGCGATGCATGAATTATATGTTCTTAAGTGTTAAGAGCTTTGTTAGATGTTTAGTTGAAACATTGAATAATAATTTCCTATATGTTTAGTTGAAACATCGAAATTTTGGTTTTCTGATTGTTTATGAGAAACAAGTCAGTTTACGCAAAATTTGAAGGAATCTGATTGTTTATGAGAAACAAGTCAGTTTACGAGTCTGATTTTTTATGAGAAACAAGTTAGTATACAAAGTATTGATTATGTTGCATTCAAATTGATATTATAATTGTGCATGACTAGGAGAGTTCTGTAAAAGGAAGATTTGGTACTTAAGCAGTCCTTGTGGCTCACCTATTTTCTTGGGAACTTAACTGGTGTACATTACAATTATCTTTATTGATATGCTGACAATCTACTTTAAAGAACCTTCAATTAACTTTTAAGTTCTTTATGCCAATCCATGATTAAAACACTTGAGATCACTCGGATAGTTTTAGGTGGGCTTGCCATAGCAAGGTTCTTTGATTCTATTTCGTTTGCGAGCAAGATGAGAAAATGGTGGTTCCTATACGTTTAAAGTGGATGAACTTAATTGGGTTATCAAAATGGTTTTGGACCCAAGGCATAAGATGAGATTAAAATATGCTTAGACATATGATGTCTTAAATAAATCTCATAAAATATCTAAGAGTTATATACGATATGATTGATGTTTTCTACCTAATTAATTTGATCTTGAGTGGTGCGCCATAGCGTACTTGAGATTAAATTAAAGTTGGATCTTAGCCCATTAAATGCATATTATGCTTATTTGCATTGGAAGGTGTATGATTTAGTGGGAGTATTTGTGAAATACATTATTTGCTCTTAAGTGATAAATGTGTTGATATTGATATATGTTCAGATAATTTGTATATTTTGTTGTAGAAGTAGCATTACACAATGATAATTGCGATTCGTCCTTATGAAGGACAAAGTTCGAAAGGAACGATACAAATAATTCTGATTGGATCAGAAGCCTATAGAATTGTTCTTAGGCAAATGTGTATGTTCTTGGCGAATCCATTCCTACTGAACCTACTGCAAATGTTGCAAATGGTAAATAAGGAAGCAACATTAGAAGCATGTTGATGATTCTGACAATATTGCTTGCCTTGTAATTGCCACCATGTTTAAAGGCTCTTATGAAGAACCTTGAACACATGGAAGTTACTTTTGTTCTAGCACAACGCAAAAGGAAATGTTCCAAATGCGAACTAGGCAAAAGATGTATGTTGTGGTAAAGGCTCTTAATGCATGAGATGCAAAAGGGAGCAATCCGCAAGTGTGTTAATGGTTAACACAAGAAAGGGGTTCAAAAGGGAAGGAAAGAAGGTAAAGCAAAAGTTGCTTAACCTAGGACAAAAGTTGTCAAAGCCAAAGAGGCTAAACCCAAAATGTCTCAAAAGGATGCAGTTTGCTACCATTGCAATAAGATTGTCATTGGAAGCAAAGTTGCAAGGCTCATTAGGAAGGCCTAAAAGGTGAAGAAGGGAAATATGATTGCTACTACTTCAAACATCTATATGATAGACATTTTCCTTTCGACTTCTTGTTCTTGGGTATATGATACCGGATATGAATACCACATTTGTTTAAATGTGCGAGGAATAAAGAATAGAAAGCTATTCAAAGAAGGTGAATTAAACTTGTATGTGGGAATGAAGCAATAGTTGCTATATTAGCCATAGGGACTTATGAAGTCACTTTACCTTGTGAAGTAGTACTTATTTTGAACAAGTATGACTACGTTTCGGATTTGAGTAGGAGTATTATTTCCGTTTCTTAAATGGATGATGAAGGATATAATTTTCTTATTTTCAATAAGAAGTTTTATATTTATTTAATGATATGCCTTATTGTAATGCATATGTCATTGAATGGTCTTCATATCCTTGATATTAAGAAACAAAATAATATTGAAGATATCTAAAATATAAATGGGAATTCTGAATCGAATAATATGAACAACATGTTCATATGGCATTGCCGGCTTGGTCAGATAAATAAGAAACATCTATCTAAACTCCATTAACATGGACTTTTAGACTCATATGAGGAATGTGGATCTTATTTATTGGGATTATTGACCAAACCACCCTACACTAAGAGTAGTGGGAGGACTAGTGACTTATTGGCCATTATACATGAGATGTATGTGGACTATTAAGCAGCATTGCTAGGGGAGGATTTCGGTATTTCATCACATTTCACTAAAGACTTATCTAGATAAGACTATGTCTATCCGATGAAGTCCAAAAGTGAATTGTTTGAGATATTTAGAATATTTCAAGATGAAGTACAAAATAACTTGGCAAAACTATTAAATACTTCAATTAGATCGAGGTGATGGATATTTGAGCCAAGAGGTTGACAATCATCTCAAAACTATGAAATCGTTTCAGAGTTGACTCCACCCGGAACACCACATTGTATGGTATGTCTGAAAGGAGGAATTGAACCTTGTGAGACATGGTTCGTTCGATGATGTGTCAATTAGACTTCCCTATTTCCTAATTCCTTTTGAGGATATGCATTAGAAATAATGCGGTTACACTGAATCGAGTCCCTACTAAATCGGTTCCTAAGGCTCCACATGAGATGTGGTATGAAAGAAAACTTAGTTTGTCTTTCAAGAAGATTTGGGTTTGCAAAGCTTATAAGAAGAGACTTGTCTCTTATAAGTTAGCACCAAATCTGACTAGGTTATTTTTGGAAATTAATCTTACAACCGCAAAGAGAACAAAATGCTTGTTGCTCTATACGATTTGTTTCTTGAGAAATATTTTCTCAATAAAGAATCTAGTGGGAGTAAAATTAATCTTGAAAGAAGTTCAAGAACCCGAAAATAATATGGAACCAAGAGTGGAGACGGAACCAAGTTCACAAAAGAGTTGTGGAACCGGTTCAAGATGCACAAGTCCATCGTAGACTTGATAGGTTACGATCCAAACTCAAGAAATATTGATTTCTCATATCGGAAAGTAATAAAGTGGAAGTCATTGAGAATGACAATCCTACTTCCTATCTTGAGGCAATGTCCACTCCTAATTTGGATAAATGGTTAGGAACCATGGAATCTGAATTACAATCCATGTTTGATGATCAAGTTTGGAACTTGATTGAGCTACCAGAAAGTGTAAAAACTAAAGGGATGCAAGTAGGTCTTCAAGACCGACATGGATGGGAAGGTGTATACTTTCATGACTAAGGATTGTAGCAAAGGGATTTAGGTTAATTCATAGTATTGACTATGTAGAAACCTTTTTGCCAGTTACAATGTCAAAGTCTATTATAATTTCAATTGCCATGATTGCATATTACGACCATGTGACATGAAAAATGGATGTCAAACGACTTTCTTTAAATGGAAAGATTATTAAGGATGTGTATAGTACACAACCCAAAATTTTTTCGATCCGAGAAATTCTAATAAAGAATGCATGTTGCAAAGATCCATAAGATGGGTTAAAGAGCTTCAAGGAATTGAAATCTTCATTTTGATGAATAGGTCAAAGAGTTTGACTTCATCAAGTACGAAGATGAATCTTGTGTATGCATGAAATTCAGTGGGAGCGTAGTATTATTTCTATTATTTTATTACAATGATATCTTACTCATTGGAAAACCGAAGTTCCGACACTTAAGACTGTCAAGTCTTGGTCAAGGAAAGGTTTCTCAATGAAAGATATGGGTGAAGCCGCTCACTTCCTTGGCATCAAGATCTATAAGGATAGATCTAGAAGGATAAATTGGTTTGAGTCAAAGTATTCGCATTGACAAGGTTCTCAGAAGAGTCTAAGAAAAGTAGCTTGTCAATGGGTCATGGTGTTTCTCTTAGCAACACTCATTGTCCTATGACAACTGATGAGCAAGAGGGAATGAATGAAGTATTGTATGCTTCGGCATTTGGATCTGTCATGTATGCCATGACTTGTACTAGACCCAACGTCTCATATGCTTTAAGCATGATGAGTCGATACCAATCTGATCCTGTGATAAGAACCATTGGATGGCGGTCAAGATGATCCTTAAGTACTTAAGAAGAACTAAGGATACGCTCTTGGTATTTGAAAGGTTGGAAGTTAATCTTGTTGTAAGAGTTACATAGATGCTAGCTTCCAAACTGACAAAGTTAATTTAAGATCGCAATTAGTTTTTGTGTTTGTGCTTATTAGAGGTGCAATTTTGTTGGAAGAGTTCCAAGCAGAAAATTGTAGACGATTCTACTACTAAGGCCAAACTTTAGCAACATATGATGTGGCTAAAAGAGGCATTTTGGATCAAAATTTCATTAGTATTTTGGAAATATTCCAAGTATCACTAATCGGTGAAACTTTTGTTGTGACAATGTGGTGCCATTTGTGCAAACAATGGAACCAAGACCACAACAGCGATTCAAACACTCACTTAGAAGTTTTTCGAGGAATTCATAAAGAATGAGAAGATGTTAAGATATGCAAAGTATCAACCAATGATGACATTGGGGATTAGCTTACAAAGACCCTTGCACAGGCAGAAGCATGATGGTCATGTTAGATCCATGAGTATTCGATACATAAATGGAGCCTAGTGCAAGTGGGAGACTGTTGGTATAATGCCCTAGGCTTTAGTTATGTTTAACTTAAAACCGTTATGTATCGTCTTTATCGTTTAAGTTTATTATTTGATTATTATATATTTTGCATATTTATTGTAATAATCTCCATCCCTAATTATTAAGAGAATAATTAGTATAATTGTCAATGGATAATCATATGATGATTATATGCATAGAGATGCACATTGAAATTATGGGTACTTGTTAGTGAACAAGTGACTGGACTTGACCCGTTTGAGATTTATGTCATGGTCAAATGTCATAGTTAAATCTCATATGGTCACTTCATTTAGTCCCTAGACCTGAGATTATCATGACCTTACATATGATAAAAGTCATGTTTGATTTTAGTCAAACGATATCTTAACACGATATTTATAAAGGCTATCTTTGGCATGATCGGATTCATGATGGGAAGGATGATAAGTCAAGATGGAATTTGTCCCTCGAAAGAGAGATGTTTTGCTTGGGCCCCTCGATGAGTGATAATGATGAAAGAGTGTGGCCACACCCCAATGCGATTGGATTATCATTATACTCAAAGATCGAGAAAGCATTGAACAGATACAAGTTGACGTGGATCATGACTTGTGTTCAATATAACATCGTGAGACAAAGGGAGAAATTGAAGTGTACCATTGGAAACGTGTACTCTTATGTTATATTATTTGGGTAGACATAATGGCTTGCTAGAGTCCGCTTATGTCTTATGAGGATCGATATGATCGAACTCATTGCCAACATAATATAATCCTATTGGGTCACACACAACTAGAATGAATTGGATAAACCAAAGGAAGAATGATTGAGAGTTCCTGATGTGACTTGTTGCACCGCGCGACACAACTTGCCCATAGGCTGCTTGTGGTCGTGCGACACAACAAGGCTGACGCAGTTTGGCAGACAGTTTCCTAATATGATTAGGAAACTAAAACCAATACTAAGGTAGTATAAATATGCAGTCTGTAAACCCTAATTTAGCGAGCCAAAATTTTCCAAGGGAAAAATCACACTAAAAGGTTTCTCAAATTTCTTCCAAGGGTTTAAGGATCTAGCAATCCTCATGAACCGTTCTTGGTTCATTCTTACATGTGGATACAACAATAGAGGGTCTTCGCTCGTTTGACGATTATGGCCTAGAGTTCCAATTCGAAGATTGAAAGGTTTTTGAAGATTGAAGATTGTGATTCAAAATCACACCAATAAATTGTTCGATAGCTCAAGACCGAAAAGCAATTAAGGTTGGTAAATTCTATCTCATTGGAATTCAATTTAATCGTATAGAACGGATCTTAGGGCTTGGGTTTTGTGTTATTTGATGCTTAATTCCGCTGCGCATGGACCCATAAAACCCAACAAATATCCACCCCAAGCGTGGCCGAGAGCATAGGGAGGTGGCCCAAGATGTCCTCCTTCGTTTTCATGTCCCTCACCAATGTTTGATAGGCACAATCCCCTTCCGACACATTATTAGGCATGCTATAGTATATATTTATTAATGTGCTAGTATAAGGGACTTCCAACCCACGCACATAGGAGTTGGGTGTGTCTCCCCTAGCCAAAGCGTTTTCATAGAATTCTTGAACTATGCTATTCAGACCCCAATTGTGCGGATCTGAGGCAAGCATTTTCCATTTGTAAAAAGTAATCACAGCTTTGCAATCGAATTCTCTCTCCATATTGAATCCATTAGCCCGATGATCATTAAATAATTTTTCTACCCTTTCCAAAACAAATCTATGTCTGTCAAATTGGGGCACATCCTTAACCAGGGGAGGGGGAATATTCCTATCTCTACCTCTTCTAGCCATGATATCACAGAAAAATAGCTCAAAAGATAGTTATTTTACCGGAAAAAGGGTCGCTGGAAAGTCGCCGGAGATCGCCAGAAGTTCACCGGAGTTGGAGGAGATGATCGTGAAACTTGGCCTTTGATCATGCCCTACCTTCCCCACTATTTCTTCTTTTGAACACTACCCCAAAGCAAAATCTTTTCAACACAAATTTCCCTCCTTGAAATTTTCAAATTTCTTCCCAAATTGTCGGATTTAATGGAGTATGAGGCTTGAAACTAGACTTTGGATGAAGATTAGGAAGTGGGAGTAGAGATTTTGTGGGTGTAGGGTAAATATTTGGAGGTTTTGGGTTTAATTTTTAGAGAGAGAAAGGGAAATGGTGGGTTTCTTAGAGAGAGAGAGAGGGTGAAGGCGGCTAGGTTTAAGAAGGGGGGTTTTAAACTCACGTATTTTTTTGTCTTCAAATCCGCCCAGGAATAGTGCTGCCAGCATTGGGAGCGGACGCTCCCCTAATTTGGGGGCGGGCACTCCCCAATTACAGAAACTTTTTCAATTTTGATCAATTTGGGAGCGAACGCCCCCCTACTTGGGTGCGGATGCTCCCCTTTTCCAGAATTTTTTTCGAATTTGAACAGTTTGGGAGCGGATGCCCCCCCCCCTCCTTGGGTACAGATGCTCCCCTTTTCCAGAAACTTTTTATTTTTTGGGGAAAGGCCCAAGACTTTTGCGTTGTGCTCCTCTCCCACATCTTGCAATTTCCTACACAAAACACCAACAACAAAATACCTTAGTAGCACTGATTCGAGCCATAAAATAAATAGAATAAAATAAAATAATGACATAAAACAAAGAAATTCCCGGGTTGCCTCCCTGTAAGCCGCCCTTCTTTATCGTCTTTAGCTAGACCCAATGTCGGGTAAGCCCCCGGCATTGCGCAGAATTATTCATAAATTGGATCGTAGAGATCAATCATTTCCACATCCTAATCATTAATCTCTCCACTATCAAAAATAGGGGTTCAATCTTTGACCATTGACTTTGAACTATGGTCTCGAGAGAGACAAGAGATCACAATCGCACCATGCGGAAACACCTCCCTCACTAAGTAGGGACCGGTCCATCGAGACCTCAATTTACCGAGGAACAGACGAAGACGGGAATCACATAGAAGGACTTTTTGGCCAACCTTAAAGTCCTTTCTTAAAATCATCTTATCATGCCACGCTTTCGCTCGTTCCTTGTACGGAAAATTATTCTCATAAGCCTCTCTCCGGATCTCGTCAAGTTCATTTAATTGCAATTTCCTTTCCTCACCGGACCCGTCTAAGCTCATGTTAAACTTTTTGATTTCCCAAAAGGCGTTATGCTCTAATTCTATGGGCAAGTGACATGGCTTACCAAACACTAACCGGTATGGGGACATACCAATAGGTGTCTTGTAAGCCGTCCGGTAAGCCCATAATGCGTCTTCTAACCTAAGACTCCAATTCTTCTTATTCGGGTTCACTATTTTTTCGAGGATGGACTTGCTTTCCCTATTAGACATTTCCGCTTGGCCATTTGTTCAGGGATGATAGGCGGTAGAGACCTTATGCATGATATTATATTTCTTGACCAAGGCCTCTACCATCCTATTACAAAAATGAGTTCCCCTATCACTAATCAAGGCCCTAGGCATCCCAAACCTAGACACAACGTTACTACTAAGGAAACTCACCACCACCTTAGCATCATCGGTCCGTGTAGGGATTGCTTCGACCCATTTGGAAACGTAGTCCACTGCAAGTAAGATGTACACAAAACCAAAAGAGATAGGGAACGGACCCATAAAGTTAATTCCCCATACATCAAAAACTTCGCTGTTAATTACAATGTTTTGTGGCATCTCATTGCAGTGTCCTATATTTCCAACACGTTGACATCGGTCACAGGATTGACAGAAGGCAGTGGCATCCTTAAACAAACTTGGCCAAAAGAAGCCACTCACTACAACTTTCCTAGCAGTATTTTAGCACCAAAATGACCACCACATGCATACTCGTGACAAAACTTCAGGATAAAGGCTACTTCATTTTCCGGAACACATCTACGAATAACTTGGTCAGCGCAATGCTTCCACAAGTTGGGCTCATCCCACACATAGTATTTAGCCTCACTACGGATTTTGTCTCTCTTGGGTTTAGAAAAACCTGAGGGAAATTTATTAGAGACCAAAAAGTTCACCAAATTTGCATACCAAGAGAGCACATCTTTCACTACCCACAAAGCCTCATCAAGAAACTCACCCCTAATAGGGGCCTGTTTATAAGGCTTATCCTCTTCTCTGACAAGACGACTCAAGTGATTGGCAACTACATTTTTAGCCCCTTTCTTATCCTTAACCTCTATGTCAAATTCACTCAATAACAGAATCCACCGAATGAGCCTCGGCTTTGCCTCTTTTTGGAAATTAAGTACCTAAGAGCAGCATGATCGGTGTACACAATGATTTTAGTTCAAAGCAAATAGGACCTAAATTTTTCCAATGCAAAAACCACTGCTAACAACTCTTTTTCAGTAGTGGAATAATTTCTTTGTGCCTCATTCAAAGTCGTAGACGCATAATAAATTACATGAGAAGCACGATCCACTTTTTGACCCAAAAGTGCCCCCACAGCATAGTCACTAGCATCACACATGATCTCAAAAGAGAGAGACCAATTGGGGGCTTGAATTATGGGGGTAGATGTCAATCTACCCTTCAACTCATCAAAAGACTTTTTGCAATTATCATCAAATTTAAAATCAATCTCTTTTTGCAACAAGTGCATATAGGTGTAGCAATCTCTGAAAAAAAAATTATGAAGCACCGGTAAAACCCGGGATGACTAAGGAAAGACTGCACTTCACGCACATTTGTAGGGTAAGGAAGTGTAGAAATAACATCAATTTTAGCTTTATCCACTTCAATACCCTTTTCAGAAACCACATGACCCAACACAATGCCTTGCTCAACCATAAAGTGACACTTTTCGAAATTCAACACCAAATTAGTTTTAACACATTGATCCAAGACTAAAGCAAGGTGAGCAAGGCATTGGTTAAAGAGTCTCCGTGGACGGTGAAGTCATCCATGAAGACAACCATAAAATTCTCCACAAAATCGGAGAAGATGCTCATTATACACCTTTGAAAAGTCGCAGGTGCATTGCACAAATCAAAAGGCATCCTCCGATAGGCAAAGGTGTCGAAGGAGCAAGTAAAAGTAGTTTTCTCATGGTCTTCCAGGGAAATTGGTATTTGAAAATACCTGGAATATCCATCAAGAAAACAATAATACGCCATTCCGGCTAACCTTTCCAACATTTGATCAATAAAGGGGAGGGAAAAGTGGTCTTTTCTAGTTACCTCATTAAGCCGACGAATATCAATACAAACACACCATCCCGTTTGCTCCCGGGTTGGCACCAACTCGCCCTTACGATTGATGACGATGGTGATCCCACCCCTCTTGGCTACACATTGAGTGGGACTAACCCACTCAAGATCGGATATGACATAAATGATCCCCATCTATAATAACTTCAATGCCTCCTTCTTCACCACCTCCATCATAGGTGGATTCAACCTCCTCTGTGGTTGCCTTACCGGATTAGCACCCTCTTCTAACAAGATCCGGTGTGTACATAAAGAAGGACTTATGCCTTTGATGTCAGCAATAGTCCACCCGATTGCTTCTTTTCGACCCTGTAAGTACCCAAATCCGGATCGTCAAAATCTGTCAGAAGTTAACCGGAATCCGTTAACTGGCCCGCTCCAGGTTAACCGGAACCCGTTAAGCTCCCCGTTGCCATGCCAACGAGACGTCCCGGGACTGCCCCGTGCATCCCGACATCGAAACGTACTTAACACACATCATCGCACGTAAAAGTATGGCTTTCCCTGAAAAACACACTTTTCGGCACTTTCCGGGGGCGTTTCGGACATTTTTCGGACTGTTATTTTAAAAACGGACAAAACCGGGACCCGGGCACGAACTCCCGCACAACCTGGTGAGTCATGGGACACTTGGCATGCATGCCACCTCCCTCTAGTCACCTTTCAATCAATTTCAGAGTGAAAAGACTAAAATACCCCTGGTATGCAGTCCAAGTCCGGCCGGACTCCTTTGCAGACTCTCAGAAATTGCCAGCAAGTCCCTCCAATTTCCAAAGTTTCACAAAACCCCCTGGATTTCAAGCTAAGTCCGGCCGAACTCATGCTGAAATTTCACCTATAAATAGAAGGGTTGTTAAAGCCATTTACAACAAAAAATTTACTCCCAAAATCACCATAGCCACGGCCCAAACCCTTTTCACCCCTTCCCGAGCTCCCGTTTCGTCTCGATTCGCGTGAAAACTTCGTATTTCGATCAAATATGCCCCCCTCCACTCCAAAACACCGTTCCACACCACTTTCCGTATCCCGTATACACCCCCCGAGCCAAAGGAGTCGACCCTAGCCATAGGTATAACTCCCTCTCTCTAATCTCTCATTTCGCCTCGGTTTATGCGCCAGTCGCATAACCGTTTCGGACGAACACCATTGAAATGTAGACACCTCCGTCTAACGGGGTCCGATACGTTTTAGCCCCTCGATCCTCTTCTCTTACCGTAAGAGAAGTAATCTCAGGTTAAAACGGCGTTTCGACCCCGTTCCGTTTAAATTTCTGTCATTTACAATTCCGGATCGATCGATCCGTCGAACGTTATTTAAATTCCTGTCATTTACCATTTCGAACCGTTTGATCCATCGAACGTCATTTACAACTCCGAGCCGTTTTGGCTCGTCGATCGTCATTTACAATTCTGAGTCATTTTGGCTCGTCGATCGTCATTTACAATTCTGAGTCGTTTGGCTCGTTGATCGTCATTTACGATTTCGGATCGTTTGATTCCATTGATACCGCATTTAAATACTATCATTTACAAAGTCCGACCCATTTGGATCGTGATAGTATTTACTTTTCAAAGTCCGAGTCACAACCCGATTCGTTGATTGCATATCATTTAATACGCTTTTTCCCGTAAAAATCGTTAACAATGTAATGCCCGATTCAAAACCGGAGTTCGACCTTCGAACTCTCTTTCAAAACGCGCGAAATGACGTTTGGCATCTGAACGCTCATCTTCAAACTTAAAAGCCGAATTTTGACATTCAAAATCATTTAATACGTTTTTCCCGTAAAAATCGTTAACAATGACTCGCCCGGTTCAAAACCGGAGTTCGACCTTCGAACTCTCTTTCAAAACGCGCGAAATGTCGTTTGGCATCCGAACGCTCATCTTCAAACTTAAAAGCCGAATTTTGACATTCAAAATCATTTAATACGTTTTTTCCGTAAAAATCGTTAACAATGACTCGCCCGGTTCAAAACCGGAGTTCGACCTTCGAACTCTCTTTCAAAACTCAAAACCGACGTTTGTCATTCAAACGCTCGTCTTTTCAAACAAAGTCACCTAATCAACGTTTGACATTCAAACCAAGATTAAGCTTGTCATTCAAGCCCCCATTTCAAAATACACACACACACGCACATGTTTTCGAGAAAGGTAGAAAGACTCGTCATACGAGGCGTTTCGGGTGATCTCGTAATACTCTTCCCGAAACGTAACATGACCTCCGAACCTAACAATCTCTGGTACTCAAAAAGCTTTTTACTCGTTTTTGCTACCAATAAAAATGACCCCCCGTTTTCAAAGCCTTTTCCTAAGTTTTTACTATCAATAAAAACGACACCATTCTCACAAAAGCCGTTTCTCAATGTTTGGGCTCAAAATACAAAAACCGCGTGGTGACTCCTCATTCCTTCCCGAAAAGCGAGGTCTCAGACATCAACCCTCCGCGAAAGACAATCGCCTTTTGCCTCCGCATGAAATCCGGGTAATTTCAGTTGGCGACTCCGCTGGGGAGGAGGATACTTTTTTCAAAACTACCGTCGTTTTCAAAAAAGCCTTCCGTGGGTCAAACTTTCGTTTACCCTTCCTCATTTTCGTGTGCGTGTGTTACTTTAAACCTCGAACGGTTTTTTTCAAAGGCATTACATTGTCGTCTTTTCAAAATCAAACTATTTTTGTGCATCCCCATTCATGTTTGATTTTCATGCTATCTTTTGAACTGCGCATCAAAATTCTTTAAGACACATTCTGAAAAATCTATGTTTTACTCAGAAAAAGAATTTTAGTGACCGCACACTACTCGCACTTGCTGCCTCGGTACACCGCGCTTCACGTGCACTTGCTGCCTCGGTACACTGCACACTACGACCCATAACCCGGGATGGCCTTATCAGTTGCACCTCGGTTGGTCTGCCAGACACCTTTCGAGGGCACACGGGGTCGTCCCAAACAGCCCATCCTAGCCCGTGTAAGCCATGCACTCTTTGTGTCACACTTTGTCCAAGACCCCGGTTGGTTTTTGGCTTAGTTCGTGTCATAAAGCCTAAGTGTATGTTTTTTATGCCGGGTTACGCCCCGAGTCAAGCTCGAGAGGTTGAGACCGAAGGTCGTTCCCGACCCGAAGTCTTGAGCTTTTCAGCCTTGACTTTGACGCGGAGCTCTGCCGAAAAATATACCCGAAGGTTCAATGTGACACCGTGTCACCAAACCTCACCATATGCATCGTGCCAGCCACAACTTGGCCAACGCCAAAAGCTAAGGTCTCTCGCACAAGCGAGTCAGGAGAGGTCATGCCGAAATTTTGGCACGATCCCCGCCTTAACTTAAGGACGTTGACTTCGACTGTGGTTCGTGCGTCACATACGTTGGAAGTTTGCGTGATCAGCTAGCCTTAAGTTCACTTTTTCCTTTGTCGGTGGAACTCGCTTGCCTTATAGGACCTCGCTCGGGATAGTCCGTCCCGAGAAAGATGATCTACAAATGGAAACGAGGGGCTTATAAGCATAGTGACGAGATCCACTGATTAGAGCTCTAGGATTAGTTGCGAAAAAGAAGACACGCTCTTTTCCAACCAATTAGGACTCTGAGAAAACGCGTTTTAAGTAAACATTAATCGGTAACTGCACATTGCACAAGCCCGAAACCTTGAGCCAAATACCCCTTTCCGAAGCCTAAACCCTTCCTTTCGTTCCCTGCAGCGAGCAGAAAGTGGTTCAGATTTCCGGGTCAGCGCCTCGCTAGAATCACAGTTACGGCAGCGTCAGACAGTTCTTCGGTTCCCTCAGTTCCCTCAGCCAGAATTTCCGACATGTCTAGCTCACCGAGAAATCGTGACGGGGACGGACCCCCGCCACCGGTAACAGATATGACTTTGGAAGAAGCCATCCGGGCTTGTGAGGTTCACAAGAGGCAGAAAGAAGATCAGCAGAATTTTGTGGTACAGCTTCTGAATGAGCGAGGTATAGCAGCTATCCCCCAGTCAGACGGTACTTTCGTCCTAGTCGAGGATGACGATTCCCCGAAACCAGTTCCTCAAACCTTCAACCAGGTTCCTCCCCCGCAAACTTACGGGATTCCTTCGAACCAAGGAAACAGCCGACCTAGGCTTCACGTTGCCACCTCCCAGGGCAACCCTGTCATATTTGGCCAGGCCAGTGCTACTCCAGTCACTCAATACCACCAGCGCACCGCTGGACCATCTCAAACGGATGCCAATATCCTTCAATACCCTCCCGGGTTCATCCCGTTGCCTATACACGAATCCCAAAACACCGGGGACAAACCCCGATACAGTTCAGAAAAGGCCCCCATATATCCACATATATCAAGCCTTCCACCTCCAATCACTACCGCTCACGTGGTAGCACCCGACGCCGAGCCTCAAATTCCACCACTGGACCCAACCTTAGCCTGGATGGTCAAACAGATGAAAGACCTGAAAGCCACCATGAGCAGCTCAAAGCAGGAAACGCTCAAACCCACAGATCCGGGAATGGTTATGCCTCTCCCAGCCAAGTTCAGAATGCCGGAGATGGACCGATTCGACGGAACCGAATGTCCTCAAACGCATGTCGACACCTACGTTCTCGGCATGAGAGCGAAAGGAGCAACCCTCCAGCAAATGGCCGACCACTTCTAGCATACGCTCAAAAGTTCAGCGTTACGATGGTTTCTGAGGGTCAAGCCTGCTGATCGCCACACCTGAGATCAGATCAGTAACATCTTCCTGGAACGGTACAGATCCAACTTAGAGTGGGAAACAAGTCGTGAGGACTTAATCACCACTGAGCACAAAGCGGATGAAAGCGTCGGAGAATTCTACAAGAGGTGGAGTTGGAAACTCTCCGAAATCATGGAGCCACTCTCCAAGGATGAACAGATGCGGATCTTCAAGCCCTGTTTATGACCGTCCATCAGAACTCTCATCAGTCATCATTTCTTCCCAGATCTCCGGGCCATGGTCAATGCCGGCTCATAGTTCGAGAAGGATCTCAAGGAGAAGTTGGCTACTGCACAGCCATACAGATACCGATCAGCAGTTGCATTCAATCCCGCACCGGTCCCCGGTAAAGGGAAAGATACGTCTGTCAACTACAATTATCAGGGACAGCAGTCGGGCAACAAAAACCCAGTCCCACAAAGCAACAATTCTACTCAGAAGTAGCCTGCCATGCACTTCGACAAGTTTGACATGCCACTGAGCAAGATGCTGGAAGGGTTAATTAAGGAAGGTCTCCTTAAACCCGTTGCAAATTACAAACCCAAGAATCCCGTAGTTAACGCTGACAAGAGCAAGTACTGCGCCTTCCATCAGTATCACGGCCATACCACCGACAACTGTGTTGGGTTACGATACGAAATTCAGAACTTGATAGAGGAAGGAAAATTGGAGCGCCCCCGTGGACCCAATACAGTCGGAAACCCTTTCCCGAACAATAACAATGTAAATTCCATTGAATGGGTGCCCAAGAAGATTGCCGCAGAGCTAGTTCCTCCGCCTCTTCCAGTCGGGTCCTCATCGAATTTCCACATCAGCTACGATGTTTGTGACTGCTCAGCCTGCCTGGAGTACGAGTCCCAAGACATGGTCCGGAGCAATCCTCCGATAAAATAGAAGAAGAAGTCCTCTCAACAGAAACTGAGAGAAAGATACGAAGCTGGAGACACCAGTGTGGGTACACTCGGAGAGCCATCCGAGAGGTTCGACTACTACGTACTCTACTCCAGCCAGTCCTCCCTTCCTCCAGGCCATGCAGCTTTAGAGAAAACAGGGGTGGGAAAGCCGAAAAGTCCTGCTGACAACAGAGTTCAAACCTTGGGACTCCGGAATACCTCAGATCTTGGTAATCTTCTTTGCCCGGTCGAAGCCTAACCCCGCGGGATCGGCCAAGGTTCAATTTGTCCAGCTTCCGAGCACGGATCGGCAAAGGAAGATCAAAATCAGCTTGGCACTCGCACTCGATCAATGTGCTAACCAAGGGCGGCAACCGCCACAAACAGCCTCAACGCAATCTCGAGGCTCCAGCAAAGGATTTACCTCGCAAGAGGAAAATAGGAAACGGATGGCTTGATGACTCTCCTTCTCCAGATAGAGACCAAATCTACGATTCTCGACTGTATGGCAGTATGATCACGTTCTGTGACGAAGACCTCCCAAGAGATGCCTCGGGGCACAACGAAGCTCTGTACATCACTCTCAAGCTCAACACCATAACACTCCCCGGAGTATTGGTGGAAAATGGGTCAGCCGTTAACATTCTCCCTCTCAGCATGATGCGAGCCCTGCGCATCAACGAAAGCCACCTGATTCCGTCAACTCAGACTATCAAGGCCTACGATAGCACGTCTCGTCCCATCCTAGGGACGGTGACTTTCGAGCTCTGGTTTGAAACCCAAATGGTGCCAGATAAATTCCACGTGATGGACATTCCATCCGAATTCACAGCTCTGTTGGGACGCCCTTGGCTACATCACATGAAAGCCATAGCCTCCACTCTCCATCAGTGCGTTAAGTTCATTAACCGGCAGGGAGATCTCAAAGTCATCAGAGGGGACAGTTTCCTCATAGGAAACGAAGCTGAGACAGCAGCCAAGCGTGCCCACAGCAAGGCACCGGGGCTACCTCCTTCAAATCAACCAAGGGACTACCGTGGCAAATCTCATCAGAATCCCTCAGAGTCCGAAGATGCTAACTTTGTCAATGTACTCGAGCAGGCAGACCCTGAAGCAGTCCGATACATCAAGTTCAACTGTCGTTTCCAACATTTGGAGGCAGATTGGAAAGAAATACAGAGCATCGCCATGATGCGGGCACATAAACCCCCTGTCTCCAATCGGAGATTCGTCAGCATTCTTCAATCCAACTCTCTGGCCCCGCCAGGCGAAGAGATTTTCGTGATAAAGGTCAACAAGCACCGTTGTACTCTTCTTGAATGCATGGACGTTGTATGGGATGTCCTCCACGAGGAACTACCCGCTGAGCCCCTTTTCTCCAGCGAAGGGCACGATGTTTTCCTAGCAGCTCCAACAACGCACCTGGACGTAATACGTCCCTACGTTTGGGTTGAGCCATCAGACGGTGACGAATCAGGACTCTCCGGAGTCGAGGATACGGCAGACCCGCGGGCAGATCCCTATATTCATATGCTCAGTTTCGAGGACGGCACCCGTTCCGATCAGGTCACCTATGACTAGGGCTCCAATACCATGGAAATTGTCAAGCTCAATGTCCGGTACAGGCAGCTATCCGACAATTGGAAGCTACTGGTTGACACGACAAAGAACCCCTCTGATCAAGTAACTGACGACGACTTCGTCAACATCATCTATTCTAGATATCCTGATGATACCAAGGATCCGGTCCTTATTGTCAGATTCTGCAATGCCAAAGTTACCCTCGACGACTGCCTATTCATGGTAAATGAGGCCTTGGCTAATCGAGCTCAGAGCTCATCATCACTTCTGACTACCAGCCCCAGTGGCAACCGGCTCGTGCCGTCAGTCAAGCTTAAAGCCACAAGCGCCGCCAAGGCCAAGGGCAACAGTGAAGGAGACAAAGCTCCTCACCCTGCTACAAATCAGATCAACCTCGGGAACGCTTCCGACAGCCACCCCGAAAACATCTGTAAAGGTCTTCCCTGCAAGACAGAGTCAGATTCCGACATTGGAAATGACCACCTCAGTATCAACATGCTCCAGTTTGATTCTGCTCCCAGTCGTCACGGCCACGGATTCAGACATCCCGCCAGCAAACTGCTAGCTCTGATAGACTTGGCGATCCAGCGAGATCACGAGACTGTCAACATTGCAGAATTCAACACCCCCGTGGGGTCAATCAAGCAGATATGGGCGAACTTCTTGGTAACCGAGATCAAGGAAGGCCGCATGGAATGTCCCAGCCCGACTTCCTTCGTCAACATAATCCAAGTATTTCCGCCATTTGGAGATTTGGATGTGATCACAGTTCTGGACACTAGCCAGACGGCGCGCACCTACGGAGACTGTTTAGCTCTCGCAAGGAAGGCCCTCATGGAACTAGCCGCTCAAGAGAACCGTCTCTGGGATGAAAACCGAGCTCGAAAGACCGACAGGGATCAAGCCCTTAAAGTGTCACAAGCAGCTTCAGACAGAAAGCTAGAGGCCACTCTAGACCAGTTCGACCTCAAGTGTTTTGCTCACAGCAACTTCCTCGACTACCGTCTGTTCTCATCCAACCCCCTCTGCCAAATGAGGGTGGTCAATGGTCCCGATTACCTAGGAGATGGAATGGCACAGCAGAACGAATACCAGCGCTTATCTCCCCGAGGAAAGCAAGTTCTCTGTGAAAGCGACAACGAAGACGATGAAACCATTCTCTTCCAAGTCAGGCATGAAGTCAAAAAAACCGGACTCCCAAGGGTCCTGGGAGGATGGGGGCGGATCATTTCTGCACTCAAATTGAAAGGCCAACTGAGAGAGGAAGGTCTATTCAAAAGGAATAGAAACATAGAAATACATCTCCAGCGACTGCTCAAGGAGATTCCACAGTCTGCAGCAATCGTTTACAGAAACGATCAGCCAGGGGCAACCGGATCACATGGGCAGATGTTCGGGAAGCCGTGTACTCACCTTCCGACATACCCGCCACTCAGATAAAGAGGAAAGGAAAGCTCTCCCCGATGGAGGTTTACCTAGACTGCCGCACGCAGTTCAAAGAAGCACTGGCTATTCTCAAATGGGAAGAAACGCAGGCACTAACTCTCGACGCAGGCTCTGCTGCAAGAAAGTTAATCTGGGCCAAGAGTGGACAAAAACTAGCAAACCACGAGTACCGCCAGACCCAACTCCAGAATGCCCTGAGTATGCTTAGCAAGAAGGAAAGGAGCGCGGTATACCGTGAAGATATCAAGGAGACAGTTCGCATGAACCAAAAACTCTACAACCTCCCCCGGAGGATCAGCAACGCACAGTTCAGTCCTGGCAACCACTGTAGCGCATTGACGTTCGAACAGCTGCGTCAAACCGTAGGCTACCTCCCCACGGAGGCACCCAAGCCGGTATCCTGGGACAGAATCTGTAAAGCTGCCGAAGCTCCCGGGAACACACCTACAGTCAATGAGTTGAGGGAAGACATGTGGCCCTACGCTACGAGGAATCCTCCTCTAACTATGGCTCAACTCAGAGCGGCCTGTTCAGAAGGAACTAAGCCTGATGTCAGCGTTCTAACCCGATCGGGTCAAATCCATGCACTACCACCTAAGGCCACCAAAAAGCCGACGGAGCCAGAACTGCAACCCGGCCAGCCCGAAGACTCAAGTTCCCTGAAAGAGGACCCGATCCTCACTCAGCTCAAGCAGACCCAGGCAAACATATCCCTTTGGTCCCTGCTCACATCTTCATATCCTCACAAGCTCAAGCTAGAGGAAAGTCTGGCCCATACCATGGTCTCCGTGGACGCAATCCCAGACGAAGTCATTCAGATGATCGGCAACATCCACTACGACAACATTATCACCTTCACAGATTTAGACCTTCGAAAATTTGGAGCTGATCACAATGAGCCACTCTACATCACAGTCCAGCTGGACGAGCGTCGCCTTCCCCGTGTGTTGGTAGACGGAGGTTCCAGAATGAATGTCTTGCCCGCCAAGATGATGGACCTACTTGACATCAAGCCCACAGATCTGAAGCCTTCAGTCCACTCTGTCAAGGCCTATGACTCTACTTTCCGTACAGTTCTCGGGGTTGCTACTCTTAATATCTTGTTCGGCAAGCGGGTGATCCCCACCAAATTCCAAGTGTTGGACATTCCAATCACTTTCACAGCCATCCTGGGGCATCCCTGGCTGCATCAAATCAATGGCGTGGCATCCACCCTTCACCAGTGCCTCAAGTTCATGCAAGGCAACGAGCTAACCACAGTCTACGGCGACAGCTTCACCACCGAGGGGACCAGCACCAACGACATTCCAGTGTTAGAAATCAAGCATAATGACGACATGGCATTAACTGAATTCACTCTGGAGACCTCCAAGATCCAAATATGCAACGTGGACCTTCCATTTGTTTCAAGACAAGATTCCTCCGCCATGAAGATGATGAAACTCATGAACTTCATCCCGGGGGCTGGGGCTCGGCAAAGGTTACAAGGCCAACACCAAGTCATTGAAGTCAAGGACCACACCACGGTCCGGGGGCTTGGTTATGTGCCAACACCGGGCGACATCGGGGAAAGCAAAAGGCTCGCCCGCACCAAGGCGGCGGCCGCAAAGGGAACCTCAGACGGCACACCCAACCTCCGACCTTACGGTTTCAACCTCGCTCATTACTTCACCAAGGGAACGGCGGCGAACTAAGGGGACCGACAAGGGAACCGGCAGCAGAACTAAGGGGACCGGCAGGGAACCCGGCGAGCGAGGGGACCGACGGCGGAACCGATAGCGGGCGAGGGGACCGGCGGTGGGCTGATGAAGATGAGAAAGAAGTAGGGATAGTCGGCCACGAGACTACGAGAAAGGATGGAAAAGCTAGCACGGGACCTCAAGCATTTCGAGAGGACTCAGGCTAATCCAGATAAGGAGCGTTCCTCGACATCACAACTCTACTGGACCAAGCTGCCACCACAGTCCGGCCACGAGTACACATTCAAGGGAATCCCAGACTTGGAGGAGCAGCTCAAGGTACTCTCCATGGGAAACAGACTATTCGGGTCAGCCACCGAGGCCACATTCGAGACAGTAACTCCAAAGTAGAAGGAACCAAAATTCATAGAAGACGCTCTCAGTGGACCAGCTCTACAAAGTCTTTTTGAAGAAGTCATGGAGGTGCCAAACCTGATTGACCTGGGCTCCGAAAACAGCATGATCGCCATGATTGAGACAGCAGAAGCCAAGCCTCTCGATCCCAGAACCCTCATCAAGCATCCAGTAATGTCACTGAAGAACTGAATCACTTTCACCGGACCAAGGGAAAGCCGGACGAAATGGAAGACAAGGCGGGCTGCACCCACATCTCCCTAAACCCGGTCTCGAACCCTCTGAGTCAGTCCTTGTAAAAATCCAGTCCTTTGAGTCGTCCAACGGCCTTACGCCGGAAGACTATGATAACGTAGCCAACCATTTATTTCCTTTCTGGTTTAATGAAAAGTCTGACCTTTCGGAGTATCCTCTCATTGCCACTTTAACAACTGATAAGTTAACAAACAACTTAAAAGATGTTAATAACTCAATTGATAAAGAAGCAGACACATTAAATGAACAATACATTAAGGAAGTTCTCAAGCGTGTAGTTGACCAAGAGGACAACCGGGCCCAATGCGCGAAGAGGTTATGACCAAAGTGAACACAGGGTCGGTGCGATAGCCTAAAGAGACACAAAGTGGGCGGTTTCTTCGCCGATGCGAGAAAAGAAGCCACTGATAAGCCTCCTCAGGGAGTATGTTGACGTGTTCTCCTGGTCATACCGGGACATGCCAAGGACTCGATCCCTCGATCGTGGAGCACAGAATTCCCTGGATCCCGAATCCAAGCACAGTCAAACGGAAGCTGCGCAAGATCAAGCCAGAGTGGTCCTTGCAAGTTAAAGAAGAGATTGAGAAAATGCTCGAGTTGGTTTCATCGAGTGATTGAGTACCCTACTTGGCTTTCCAACATCGTGACGGTCACCAAGGCCAATGGAAAGGTCGAGATCTTTGTGTGGATTTCCGGGATCTCAACAAGGCCAGCCCTAAAGATGATTTCCCATTGCCTAACATCGACATGCTAGTCGACACCATGGCAAATTTTGAAGTAAAGTCCTTCGTGGATGGGTTATTTGGATACAACCAGATCAAAATGTTCGAGGAGGATCAAGCCAAGGCTGCTTTCACCACTCAGTGGGGACATGCGCTACACGGTCATGCCGTTCGGTCGAAGAATCTTTGGGGCTACTTACCGGTGGGCTGCAGCGGCCCTCTTCCATGACATGATTCACAAAGAAATCGAAGTATATGTCGATGACATGATCATCCACTCCGAGAGGATCGGACATGCGGCACATGACGGATCTGAGAAAGTTCTTCAACGGACTCGGAAAACACTCCATGAGATTGAACCTGCAAGTGCACCTTCGGCGTCAGCGCGGCAAGGTGCTTGGGGTACATGGTTACGAAAGAGGTATCGAAGCCGATCCCAAGAAAATCAAGGCCATCATCGACATGAAGCCGCCTCGGACCACGACGAAGTGAAAAGCTTTATGGGAAGACTTCGGTACATCGGTCGCTTCATCAACCAGTTGACATCTCTCTGTGAGCCCATGTTCAAGCGATGAAGAAGAATGCCGACATCAAATGGGACTCCGAGTGCCGGAACGGCTTTTGAGAAAATCAAGACCTACTTGGTGAATCCCCCAATTTTGTGCCCGCCACATGAAGACAAGCCACTACTCCTGTATCGACGGTAATAGACACGTCAATTGGAGCAATCTTTGGCACAAGAACGAGAAAGATTCCAAAGTTGAGCATGCAATCTACTTCGTAAGCCGGAAGCTTCAAGGAAGTGAACTCGGCTACTCGGCGTTAGAGAAAAAACTTGTACCGCCTTGGTATGGGTAGTCGGGAAAGCGAAACACTACATGCGGTCACATTCGGTGCTCCTGGTCTCCAAAATGGACCCCGTCCGATATCTCTTTGACAAGCCATCCTGTCAATGCGACTAGCCAAGTGGTCATTCTTCTGGTGAGTTCGACATCAAGTACATGGTCGAAAATCAACAAAGGGCAAAGTAATGGCGAGATCGGTGGCCGACTTCCCAAGCGGTGAACCCAAGGGTCACGATCCGCAATTTCCGGATGACGGAATCTTTTCACTCGGCGGCGCAAACGGCAGCAACTCTTCTTCGATGGGGCGGCCAACAAGAAGGGAATAGTATTTGAATGCTCCTTGTCGATCCCGAGGATGAGCATACTCCCATAGCCATCAAGCTGAATTTTGAAACAACCAACAATGCGGCGAGAATACGAAGCTTTGTGCGGCCGGTGCAGAAGTCGCCCTCGGCGCAACATCTCGGAAGCTGGATGTATACGGAGACTCGGCATTGATCATCAATCAAGTGTCCATACAAATGGAAGACGGTAGATTCTAGCCTCCGAAGTACCACGCGTACATGGAGGAGCTCATTGCTCGGTTCAAGGACATCTCTTTCCACTATTTGCCAAGAGACGGGAACCGCTTCGCGACGCCACAGCAACCCTCGCCTCTCTTGTTAAAATTCCCGATGGGAAATCGGTAAAACCCCTCGGAATAGGCGGACGGAAACACTCGCCTATTCTTTGTGAGATCGAAATAAAAAAGAAACGATCGACGAACCCTAGTACAATCAAATATACCGGTACCTCCAAAACGGAGAAGCTTCCTTCACAAATGAAGATGGAAAATACAAAGAAGGGATCAAAGCCAAAAACATGATGGCATTAAAACACGGCATCCCATTTCGTCATTCTAGGGGTATGTTGTACAAGAAGCGCCACGAGGGCCACTCCTTCGGTGTGTAAACAAAGAAAAAGCCGGCGAGCTAATGAGCAGAAGTTCTCAACGGAACTGCGATCCGCACATGAACGCCCGAGCATTGACACGAGATCATTCTCCGTATGGGATACTATTGGATATCGATGGAAACGAGGCGCATCCGGTTCGTCGAAGGCTGCGACAAATGTCAACGGTTCTCCAACCTCAATCACATCCCTCCTCATGAACTCTATTGCATGACTACACCATGGCCTTTCGCCACATGGGGAATCGACGTCATCGGCAAGATCACTCCACCGGGGAGCAATGGTCACGAGTTCATTCTAGTCGCGATCGACTACTTCACCAAATGGGTAGAAGCCTAGATCGTACAAGTGCGAATTCTAAGAAGGTGGTCGAGTTCATCAAGGAGAACATCATGTGCCGATACGGAGTGCCCAACGAGATCATATCCGACAATGGGACTCACTTCGAAGGAGATTGTGACCAGCTGTGACCGAATTCGAGTCACACGTCACAAGTCTTCTCCTACAGGACCCAAAACCAATGGTGCGGTAGAGGCGGCAAACAAGACTCTCGCCATGATAATCGAAAGATGACCACCGAGAGGTCGGGAGCGGCCCAAAGCTACATCCTAGCCCTGCGGGGATACGAGAACATCGGTCGGAACCGCCACGGGGAGACTCGTTCGTGCTTACCTACGGAATGGAAGCAATGCTACCCATGGAATTGGAAATTCCATCCTCGAGTCCTCTTGGAAAACGGGATCAATGAAGTCGAATGGCTACGAGCCGTCACGATGAACTTGCTCTACTCGACGAGCGCAGATTGAAAGCCATGGAACACGCTCGAGCCTACCGGAGCGAGAATGGCCCGAGCATTCGATAAGAAAGTCAAGATCCGAGACATCGAGAGAAGGCGACTTGGTGCTAAAGGAAAAGCCTCCTACGCGAGACCAATCCCCTCGGGAAAGTGGGAGCCTACTGGATAGGACCGTTCGTGGTACAAAGAATCTTCTCCGGAGGAGCCATGAAGTTAGCACGAGACTTGGACGGGAACCCTTTCGTTAACCCCGTGAACGGAAGCAAGCTCCTTGAATACTTCGTTTGAGGAAGAGCACGAGTCAACTCTCCTTCCCCATACACCACCCCTCGGTAAAATTAAAGTGCTAAAAGAGTAATACCCAAGCTGGATACATTCCCGCTAATGATCCGGGTAAAAAATAAGTCGCACTTCTTTTGTCTTCGTTTTTCTCAAATTCACCTAAAAGTGTCGAACTACGGTGACTGAGCCCCTTAGTCCAATTGTAAAAGGGGAACGTGAGGCGGCCATCATTGGTTCAGTCTCAAAAACAAAAAAATACAATAAGCATCAATTGCTTGTGTTTCGAAAAACTCTTTTCAATTAACCTACAAATTCATTACGGTTAAAACAATCTTTGATGAGTTCAAGCACGGTCAACTCTTGACTCGCTACACGCTAGCAAAACTACAATAAAACATTAATCGGTTAATGTGTGCCCAATGACAATGGGT
This sequence comes from Adenophora triphylla var. japonica, assembly GCA_022495995.1. Taxonomy (NCBI): domain Eukaryota; kingdom Viridiplantae; phylum Streptophyta; class Magnoliopsida; order Asterales; family Campanulaceae; genus Adenophora; species Adenophora triphylla. The sequence goes on from JAFEMH010003649.1 coordinate 99,482, forward strand.
GGATACTGCGGACGGCAAGGTCAACCTAGTTTCCCGAACTTGGTCCTTCATCCTTCTTCCCCTTCCCTTTCCCACGGCGAGTGTTCTTCACCTTCACGGGGAATACTCCGGTAGTCCTTCTACAGCTCGGGGACCACTTCCCGATGCCTCCGTCAAAACTGTAGGCTGTCAGCGCGGCCCTTTCCCTAGCTCTGTCTCGAGTGCCTCGCTTTGAGCCATCATGACCATGCTTTGATTGGCCTCCCGATCGGCATTGGCCTCATAGTCGGCCATGTCGTTCCCGGTCACGATCCGAGGGTTAGCCCCGCTTCGGTCCTCCTCAAGGTCAAGGCTGTCAAGGTGATCGGCACCCAGCGGCTCATCCCGTCTCCACAAGATAGCCATCGTGTCTCCCCTATACACTCTTCATACCGGTTCGGATCTTGCGTAGACGAACAGTGCCCCCTCTCCGGTGAAAGAGAACCACAGCGAGGAAAGGACGTGTATTGCCACCACCGTGTGAGCGGCAATAGCGTCGAAGGATCTTCCATCGGCGGAGATCCCACCTCGAAGGTAGCGGCATGACTCAAGCCCGTCGGTGGCACTGCTCCGGCCCGTCTTGTTGCGAGAACTAACGATGGAATATAGAAAGACGTGCGAGACGGCCCCGGCACTCGACAACCAATAGACCCTCTGAGCGGTCCGACAAGTCTGTAACTTCCAGTGGGGAACCCACCATCGCAAGTGATGCGTGCGGAGTCGGCCATCAGAGCTCCCGGCTCGGCGGCTGATCGCCCCCTATCACCAGAGGACGTCGAGAGAAGGACCAAGCGTCACAAGACATTGGCACCTCGGGCATCATCTGCAGTCTCTCTCTCAACCACATGGTAAGCATAGCGGGACTCCCTCCCCACATGTATCGGCTGCCGGTCGCCATCCGACCTATGCCCAGGAACGTCTCGCCCAAGACCAAAGGCACGATGTCTCCCCCGTTCCGGCCTTTGCCTCACCGAGTCCGGATACACGTGATGGCACACACCCGAGGACGTGAATGTGAACAGAGTAGCGATCGTGCACAGAGCAAACGCGTCCCATGAAAAAACGCTCCCCTCAGCTCCGGCAAATCTATCGGGCAGTCCCAAAATGTCGACATAATCAGTGTTCAATATCAGCATCCCGTATGCTTCTCCAGCCGAGATACCAAGCAAAGACACTAGCTTCTCAACAGTGGCCATGCCACCAGCATACGGAAGAACTAGCTGTTCCGTCTCAGGTCCTCCCAGAATGGCCCGAAAATCTTCGAACGTAGGAGTGATTTCGTTGTACGAGAAGTTGTACACATTCCTCCGTACGTCCCAGAAGCGAGCCGCTGCTCTCAAAAGATCCCAATCTGGCATGAGCTCCTTCAAAGCCCAAACAGATTTCATCCCGTAACAGCCTTCGAAAAACCCCTTGTGTTGCCTCGTGTGGTTCCGTACCCACGACTGGAAATTTTCCAAGTATCGCTTTTGCATCCGAGACGATAGATTAGGAAAGGGAGCCATGAAACAAAGTGAAGGAAACCTTAAGAATTGGAAAGAAATTCAGCCAACTGATCAAAGCAAAGGCACAGTTTCTTACGAATTGCAAAGCTGAAACTGCAATTTAAAAGACTCTGAAATTTCATTCTTAGTTCGTGGGACTCCCTCTGCCGGTTGACTTGGTCAACTCTGCTGGCCATTGCTCTAAATTGGAAGCAATTCCAAACAAAGCCCTGTTCATCCTTTATGAATCTGCATGCTACCCTGGTTTCATTCAACCAAAGCCTCTTTCGCCCCGGGCTCGTGCAACAGTGCAATTACTTAATAATCAGTACATAGCGGCATAAATTTTGACCTGTTCAATTTTTTATGCATGTTTCATAATGTTTATTTTTGATTAACCTACTTCCTTATTTGCCAAAAATAAAAGAAGGTGATCACAGAATAGATGTGCGAAGAACAGGTTCCGCCCCACGGGCGCCTTTTCAAATACAGTTCAAGTCAAATTGTTCCAGACAATACATACATTTTGTCCAAAAAAAAGCAATAAAGGAAGGACTACTCCGAGTCCTGCTCGTTATCCGAGCACTCGACGCACTGCTCCGCCGCGCGGATCCGTCGAAAACAAGAAATCCCGAATTCCTCCCGGGCGGGAATACGCGAAAGGCCTCCTCGGCGTCTGCGAACTCGAGGACTCTCCCCTCTCGTGCCCCGAGTGTGAAGGGGGATGAGCTCCAAACCCGGCCGTTCCGCCCGCGAAGGCGGCCAAATCCACGTGCAAAGTCCTCTCCACCGCGGCCGTGGGAGCGGACGAACCTCTCGGCCTATACGGCCTCGGCTCACGAACATCCACGCTCCTCAGGAAGCTGCACCTCGGGAACGCCACGAGCCTCCTAGTATAGGTGGCCCACGCGTCCAAGCGTCTCATGGCCGGATTGTACGTACGGCCGGACACACTGCCAAACCGGGAAAGTCATCAAAGACAAGCGAAAGTACGGATGCAACATTTGCGAGAATGCTACTATCAAATGTAGAAAATCAAAAAGTGCTCACCGAAGCGTTGGGGTCCACCCTATGCGAGGTCTCGGCTCCTCTGGGATCGGGATCACCGGTCGTCTGCGAGCCGTCCAGCCCCTCGTACGCCGGCCCTAGCGCGTGGGAGCGGGAGATCTCGGGGATATCCCGGGGCCCTCGCCCTCCTGTCTTTGCACCTGCGGGCTCCTCAGCCTCATCCTCAAGAAGATGTCGTAGTCGGCTCCCGCTATGACGTACTCGGTATAGATTACACCCTGTCTATACCTCTCCAACTCCTCCATCGGCATCGACAGAGGATGCTGCATGTGCATAGGAGGATCCACCGGCACCATCGGAAGGGATCCAGGCCATTCTGACGGGTCACCCTCTCCCCCAGATACATCACATCGCAGTGAAGTCCCACCAGAAGCTTCCGCCACCGCGTAACCTCGCAAGCAACCTGAACCACGCCCATGTGGAACCGACTCCACCAGGTCAGTTGGATCCGCTCGGAGAACTCACGGCTCGGGGCACAGGACACCTCTTCGCGTCAGTCAGTACCCACCCTCGACGATATCGCTTTCTTTTCGCCCTCTTACGCTAAAACCCGGACAAGTAGGCGGGGAACGGGGGGTCGATACGCCTTCCTAATATCCCACAGCTGCGGGCTGAACACCTCATAACACCAGACCTGCCAAGCAAATGGAAAGTTATGGCAGCTACAAAGCAGATACATACGAGACATAAAAGAGACAAGGAAGATAAAAAGACGTAAACTTACATCCAGAGCAAACGAGAAAAGGAACTCTCCTCTCCCCGTGAGAACCTATCCCAGAATGGTAGAGCTCGGCCGCCCGGCCTCCCCCACGCATACCCCTCACGGCATCCAAGTCGTCGAGACCCGAGCGAGAGGGGAAGTGGCGGGGATGTGTCGAAAGTTGAAAACAAAGTCGCTGACAACGCGAACCAAATGAACCCTCGAGCCAGGCCCTCCGCGGTCATCCTCAAAGACCCATCCAAATAATATGCAATACCTGTCTGCAGATGCCTCTCCATCGGCCTGTATCGAATGCCTAAGCCCCTGGCATTGGTAATATCAAAACCCAGCAGCTCCGACAACTGCCCCGGGGTATAACCATCCACCCACACCAGCGTGTTGCCATATGTTAGCAACCCGGTGATAGCAGCAAAGTCAGTGGGAGTCACCGGCGCCTCCCCCCATCTGAAATGAAAAGTGTGGGTCGTATCCCACCAGTACTCGCTCAGAGCTACGTATATGGACCTCGCCCTCTGCGTCGAAGCTATCGCAGCTACCGCACTGATGAATCCAGCCAATCCAGAGTTGACCACCAGCTGTCGTGGACTCCTCTCTCCCTCTCGAGCCTCGTCCGGAAGTACCTCCCACAGCGCTCGCACTGCCTCAAAGGCTCCCCGACTCTTCTGGTTGCGAACATCAACCGTCCCTCGCCCCAGCAGGTGAACAAAGCAAGAATACGTTAAGCACAGAAGCGACATCAACAAAGTGCACGAACGCATGTCGAAAGGGTGTAATGCAGATACGGTTCTCATTCATTTCCTAAAAATATTTCCATCACTTCGAAAACTCCGTCGAATCCGGAACTTTCAAAGAATTTCGAAAACTCCGTCGAATCCGGAACTTTCAAAGCATTTCGAAAATTCCGTCGAATCCGGAACTTTCAAAACCCTTCGAAAACTCCGTCGAATCCGGAACTTTCAAAGCATTTTGAAAACTCCGTCGAATCCAGAACTTTCAAAGCATTTCGAAAACTCCGTCGAATCCGGAACTTTCAAAACCCTTCGAAAACTCCGTCAAATCCGGAACTTTCAAAGTACCTCGAAAACTCCGTCGAAACCGGAACTTTCAAATCCTTTCGAACATTTCGAAAATTTACTCCGTCCCGAATTAAAGCTACTTTAATTTTGGAAAATGCATCTAGACATGGAATTTTGCAACCAAATTTTTTATGTCATCTACCCATGGTGTCAATTGAACTACATCCTAGTCAATTTCAACAAAGGTTCATAGCAAAGTCAAAAGCCCCAATCCGGGCACCAAAATCCCTAACTCATTCCTAGTCAAATTTCTAACATTTAAAGAATGCACATTCTTAAAATTAATGGAATTTGAGGGAAGCTTACTTGTCTCTCGATCCCTCCCTTGGAGTTGTGGTTCTCCCTAGCCGGGTAGAACTCCCCCGGATTCAATGGATGAATGTTGGTTTGAATGGTCCGAACCAACCGCGTTCTTTCGTCATCGGTCCTTCCATGACGATCCATTGATTCCCAATCACCTTCCATATCGATTTTACTTCACAAATTTGAGCAAACCTCACAATTTGGGGTGAAAATTCTCTCCTCCTTTCTCTCTTCCTCATCGGAAACAATGAAAGAAAATGGCCACTTTTTCTTCTGCCTCGGCGCTGATGGCAACCTGGTCAAATTCAGTCCAAGTCCGGCCGGACTCTTGCTGCACCAGAAAGATTCCTTGCCACTTTGGCCCCTCAGCTTTTCACAGTTTCAATTTTACCCCTTTTGGCCCCCAAAAGTGTAAAATTTCCCCCAGTTAGACATTTCTAACACCCCATCCCCCGAGGATAAATCCCCAGTTAGTTTTCACTAACGCTCGTCTCCAGACGTTAAATTCCCAGTTAGTTTTCACTAACGCTCGTCTCCAGACGTTAAATTCCCAGTTAGTTTTCACTAACGCTCGTCTCCAGACGTTAAATTCCCAGTTAGTTTTCACTAACGCTTGTCTCCAGATGTTAAATTCCCAGTTAGTTTTCACTAACGCTCGTCTCCAGACGTTAAATTCCCAATTAGTTTTCACTAACGCTCGTCTCCAGACGTTAAATTCCCAGTTAGTTTTCACTAACGCTCGTCTCCAGACGTTAAATTCCCAGTTAGTTTTCACTAACGCCCGTCTCCAGAGACGTCAAATTCAATCCTCAGTTGACGTTTGACATTCAAACGCTCAATCATGTCTCCGGACATTCCAGTTACAATTCCGTCTCTAGACGTTAAATTCAATCCTCAGTTGACGTTTGACATTCAAACGCTCAACCATGTCTCCGGACATTCCAGTTACAATTCCGTCTCCCGACGTCAAAATTTCTAGTGGTTTTCACCATCGTTCACTTCCCCGGCCGCCAGTCGTAAGCCCGATCGTCCCACCTCAGCGGCCATCAAGGTAAGCCCGCACAACAATCCCTCTTCGGCCATCAAGGTAAGCCCGAACGCTCATCCCCAGCAGGATTCTAAAGAAGAAATGTCAATCCTTCCGTGTTATTAATAACGCCAGTTTAACACAACCATTCCCATCATTGCGACCCTATCCCCGGCGGATAAACCTGGCCGTCATCGTAAGCCTAGCATCTAAGGCACGAATGCCTCCGTCTCAGGATAAACGTATCCTCGTCAACCCCGGTTTGAGGCGCCACATGCCCTCGCATGTTTTAGCAGCCCCGGTTTGAGGCGCCACACGCCCTCGTATGTTCAGCAATTTCGGTCTAAGGCGCCACACGCCCTCGAAGTTTTCAGAAATCCCAGGTTCAGACGCCTCACAATAGTCTCCATTATGGTATAGGTACCTCGCAATGGTCCCCATCCCAGGTTCAGTCGCCTCACAATAGTCTCCATTCAGGTACAGGTACCTCGCAATGGTCTCACTCAGGTTTAGACTCCTCCCAACAGTCTCGCTCAGGTCAAGGTCCCCACGCGCGGCTCCTTGCTCCTACGAACTACGATCGGCTTGATTCCCACTCGGGATACGTAGGAATCCTTTCGCTAAGGGTCCAGCCAGCTGACCGCCCAGGTATTTCAAAGTAAGGCATCCCGATTTGGATCCTTATCTTTTTTCAACGACCCCACTTCCTTCGGAAGAGACGTCGCTGAGGGGCTAACTGTAAGTACCAAAATCCGGATCGTCAAAATCCGTTAGAAAGTTAACCGGAATCCGTTAACTGGCCCGCTTCAGGTTAACCGAAACCCGTTAAGCTCCCCGTTGCCATGCCAACGAGACGTCCCGGGACTGCCCCGTGCATCCCGACGTCGAAACGTACTTAACACACGTCATAGCACGCGAAAGTACGGCTTTCCCTGAAAAATGCACTTTCCGGCACTTTCCGGGGGTGTTTCGAACATTTTCCAGACTGTTATTTAAAAAATGGACAAAACCGGGACCCGAGAATGAACTCCCACATGGCTGGTGACTCATTGGGACACGTGGCTTGCATGCCACCTCCCTCTAGTCACCTTTCAATCAATTTAAGAGTGAAAAGACTAAAATACCCCTTGTATGCAGTCCAAGTCCGATCGGACTCCTTTGCAGACTCTCAAAAATTGCCAGCAAGTCCCTCAAATTTCCAAAGTTTCACAAAACCCCCTGGATTTCAGGTTAAGTCCGGCCGGACACATGCTGAAATTTCACCTATAAATAGAAGGGCTGTCAAAGCCATTGAGAACAACAAATTTACTCTAAAAAATCATCTCACCCCACGGCCCAAACCAAATCCTCCCTCTCTCGAGCTCCCGTTTTGCCTCGATTTGCGTGAAAACTCCGCGTTTCAACCAAACACGAACCAAAACACCTCGAAACACCATTCCAAACCACTTTCCGTATCCCGTATACACCTCCCGAGCCAAAGAAGTCGACCCTAGCCATTGGTATAACTCCCTCTATCTAATCTTTCGTTCCGCCTTGGTTTACGCGCCAGTCGCTATAACCGTTTCGGATGAACACCGTTGAAATGTAGACGCCTCCGTCTAACGGGGTCAGATACGTTTTAGCCCCTCGATCCTCTTCTCTTCCCGTAAGAGAAGTAATCACGGGTTAAAACGGCATTTCGACCCCGTTCCGTTTAAATTTCTGTCATTTACAATTTCGGATCGATCGATCCGTCGATCGTCATTTGAATTCCTGTCATTTGCCATTCCGGACCGTTTGATCCGTTGAACGTCATTTACAACTCTGAGCCATTTTGGCTCGTCGATCGTCATTTACAATTCCGAACCGTTTGGCTTGTCGATCGTCATTTACGATTCCGGATCGTTTGATTCCGTTGATACCGCTTTAAATACTGTCATTTATAAAGTCCGACCCGTTTGGATCGTGATAGTATTTACTTTTCAAAGTCCGAGTCGTAACCCGATTCGTTGATTTCATATCATTTAATACGCTTTTTCCCGTAAAAATCGTTAACAATGTAATGCCCGGTTCAAAACCGGAGTTCGACCTTCGAACTCTCTTTCAAAATGCGCGAAATGACGTTTGGCATCCAAACGCTCATCTTTAAACTAAAAGCCGACATTTGACATTCAAAATCATTTAATACGTTTTTCCCGTAAAAATCGTTAACAATGATTCGCCCGGTTCAAAAACCGGAGTTCGACCTTCGAACTCTCTTTTAAAACTCAAAACTGACGTTTGTCATTCAAACGCTCGTCTTTTCAAACAAAGTCACCTAATCAACGTTTGACATTCAAACCAATATTAAGCTTGTCATTCAAGCCCCCATTTCAAAAATGCAAACACACACACACACGCACACGTTTTCGAGAAAGGTAGAAAGACTCGTCATACGAGGCGTTTCGGGTGATCTCGTAATAATCTTCCCGAAACGTAACGTGACCTCCGAACCTAACAATCTCTGGTACTCAAAATAGCTTTTTACTCGTTTTTGCTACCAATAAAAATGACTCCCCGTTTTCAAAGCCTTTTCCTAAGTTTTTGCTACCAATAAAAACGACACCTTTTTCACTATAGTCGTTTCTCAACGTTTGGGCTCAAAATACAAAATCCGCATGGCGACTCCTCATTCCTTCTCGAAAAGCGAGGTCTCAGACACCAACCCTCCGCGAAAGACAACCGCTTCGCTCGCGCGAATCCGGGTAATTTCAGAATGGTGGTAGACGCTAGAGCTACCCGCCATATATGTGCTGATAAAGAGAGCTTCTCATCATACACTCCTACCAATGGAAGGAAGGTATATATGTGAAACTCTGAAACTTTCAACGTCGTGGGATTTGGAAAGGTTGTAATGAAGATGTATTCAACCACAAAACTGACTTGTGATTGTGCTGCATGTCCCAGACACTCACAAGAACCTAGTTTCAGATAACTGTTGAGCAAGGTTGAATTTAAACTAGTGTTTGAGCCAGATCAAATAAATTTGAATCGACCAGGAATGGTCTGTTCCTTAGGAAATTGTACCTTTCATTGAGGCGAAGGATAACGGTGTTTCCTATGTTGTTGGAAAGACCTAGTTTATGGCATGATAAATTAGGATACGACGTCAGTGAATCAAGAATTAATTCTCATGAATTAGTTTGATTCAACTAACGAGTGTGAAATCTGCAAGTTATCGTTTTCTTTAGTAATAAGAAACACGGCACCTCTTGAGTTGGGTCACATATGTATATGATCTAAAATTAGTAAAAACTCGAGGTGGGATGAAGCCTTGGTGGCTTTTCAAACTTTTAAGAATGATGTTGACAATCAGCTTAATATAAAGATTAAGAAGATTCGAAACGCTAGAAGGAGGGGAATATGCGGCGCCGTTTGAGGATATTTGTGAGTTTTCCCATCAAACGATCAAAAACATATTCAACTCGGTCTAATGCAGGAGCTAAACGCAAGAATCATACCCCTAAGGAGATGATAAATGCAATAAGCTCTGGCTTAACAGAATTTGTGGGGAAAGCTATAATGTCCTTGGGATATTTTGAGCTTTATTTTATTCTGTTGCACCAATTGTGATAGCCAAAAGCCAAGATAATTAAGCAGAATGGAAAGAACCAAGATTCGTTGGAAAAACCTAAGCTTTTCTCTATCGAATTAAATAATCAAAAACAAAGTTCAATCTCTTTCAAACAAAGTATAAATACTGAAATTGTCATGGCCAGAATCACAAGTGATATCCAAGGTGATAACAGCACCAACGATAGCACTTGGGATAGCACACACACACTTCGAAAATAAAACAATTTTGTAAAAGAGATTGCCGCGGAAGAAAAAATACCTAAATTGTTTTTATCAAGTTATATAAATATAACTTGAGAGTGCCTCTTAGGCAAGACTTTATAATCACTAAAATGAATTTACAAAGCCGAAAATGTTCCCTATGACTATAACAATTTGAGCTCTATGGAACAAGAGATAAAGAACTAAATCATATCCTAGCCTTCACACAACTTGATACCAATGTAATCAAGTGCGAAATTACAAGGGAGGAAGGATTAAAAGAACCAAACAAAGAACTCTATCTCTAAGCTTTCGAAGGTGTGTATAAAATAACTTTTCTTGGTATATCTTCAAATGAAACCTTTCAAGCTTATTTATAGTCTTCAATTTACTTGAAGGCTACTCAATAAACAACCTTGGTACCCGCGGGAGCCCCGACCCCCTCCTCCCCCCTCTCCCCTCCCGAGTTTATGTACTATTTTAGACTTGTTTGTAATAACATTTGTCATATTTGGTACCCGCGGGAGCCCCGACCCCCTCCTCCCCCCACCCCACTCCCGATTTGGTATGTTGATTTTGGTTTTTAGTTTAGTACGCTGATTGGTACTATTTTATACTTGTTTGTAAACATTTGTGATATTTGGTACTCGCGGGAGCCCCGGCCCCCTACCCCTCTCCCCACCCTCTCCCCCCTCCCCCCCCTCCCGTTTGGTACGGTGATATATAGTTTTTAGTTTGGTACGCTGATATTTGGTTTTAGTTTTATAGTTTTTGTTTTATCAATTGAATTGTTATATCAGGTACAAAAAAATTGGTTAACTGATATTTTAAATTATTTTTTTTTAATTTATTTCATTATCAGCGACGGAAATTTCCGTCGCTGAAATTAATTTATTTTAATTAATTTTTATTCCAGTGACGGAAATTTCTGCCGCTATATCAATTAATTTAAATTTTAATTTAATTTAATTAAAATTATCACCGGCATAAATTTTCGTCACTGAAATAAAAATTAATTAAAAATAAATTAATTTCAGCGACGAAAAATTCCGCCGGTGAAATTAATTTTTATTCCAGCGACGGAAATTTTCGCCGGTGAAAATAATTTATTTTAATTAATTTTTATTCCAGCGGCGAAAATTTTCGTCGCTGAAATTAATTTAATTTAATTAATTTTTATTTCAGCGACGGAAATTTCCGCCGGTGAAATAAAATTTTAATGGAAATGAATTAATTTAGCGGCGGAAATTTTCGTCGCTAATGTCAAAAGATCACCGACGAAATTAAATTCCGTCGGTAATACAAAATATACGGGCGGAATTTGAGCCGACGGAACACTGCGGCGGGATGATAGCGGTGGACCACCGACGGAATTTTTCCGTCGGTATTTATATTTAGCTACGGAATTTTGAATTTAGCGGCGGAAATTTCCGCCGCTAAAACCTGTTTTTCTTGTAGTGGCCATTGCTGCTTCGAGTAGCCAAAACCCTGGTGCTATAACTATTGCTAATGTTGTTTTTTGATCTAATGCACCCATTAAAAGTGATATTCTAACCAAAGCGTTCCAACTGGATAAGAATATCGTGGATCATCTTCACGCTACGTTCTAGCCTTTACGCTTGCAAGTAATGGCAAAGATGAAGATCTAGTTTGACCTTCGTGTGGGGTTTTGAGTTCATTGTTTTATTGCGTTTTCATTTTCATAGTGTATTTGTTGATGTTCTTATTGTTATATTAATCACTTACAAGAAACATGTATTGATTTATATTTTCAAAATTTTATCTGTTCTTTTGTCTATTTTCCAGAAGCATTATTACAATTTTTGCTGACCTTCTCCTTGGGATATTCTTAACAATACATTAAGCACTAATGTTGCACCAACACTCAGCCATATATATGAAAAAAAATCTAAAAATTCAAATTGTTCTCCTTATTGAATATAGGCACCCATTCAATATATGGAACTTTAGACGGCATGATGCATTTGTTCAATAATCGGAATTTTAATTGCCAATTTCTATAGTATAGAAACGTCGTTGCCATGTCTAGTGTCACGACCCTAAACCTAGGCACCATTTTGGTCACACGTGAAGCATGTGGGGGTGGGGTGCATTGCATCTCATGTTAGACATTATTTGATATTTGGATTGATTACGTGTTCATTTTGATAATTTTGATGAATTAAGTGATTTTAGATGTTAATAAATCAATATAAAATATATAATGTCTAAATGGATCAAATGGGAATTAATGTGCTAAAGTTATAACATTTGAAATTTTAAATGAAATGTTATATAAAGTAGCGAGGAGCTTATGTGTAAAAAAAGTTTAAGGTGGTGGATTGTATATAATTGATTCATGGAGGAGCTAAAGGGTAAATAGCTTATATAAATATCAAAACCTTCCCAGAACCTTCATTCTCTTTCTTTCTCAGTTCCTTTCATCCTACGTTTCATCCAACCTAGGGTTACTTTCCGAAAATCGTAACAAATAAACCGTCAATTCGTTTCTGGTTTTGATTGTATATTATCGATCAGGGAGTCGAGTGGATCATTTATAGCCAATCAAATCTTCTTTTCATTTCGACCTATTTTTGATAAGTTATTATGATTCTTTTTATAATTGTTCATACCTTGTTTAATGAGGTTGTTATTACCATGTAAATGATTATTGGAAAATTTGACAATTTGGTGGACTTTTGAAATGATGAAAATTGATTTGGAAATGAGTAGGATGATGGGTGATAAATTATGGTTGATGAAATGGTTTGGTTTCAATGGGAAAGGTGGTATAGTGTTGTTATATGTCTTGGAGGGAGTATGTTTAGTGTTTGGGAATAATATACTGATGTTTAGAGTTAGTTCATGGCTTTTGGTAGTAGCTGGAAATGATGATATCACTACAAGAAAAATGGGTTTTCGCGATTTCTTTGTGTGATGGAAATTTGAGCCATCTCATTAGGTCTACTTTATGCGAAGGCTTCGTCAATCACAAAGAAATTTGACGCGGCAAAGCAAAAAATTTCACGGCCCAAAGCGTCGGGAGGAATAATTCAGAACGCGACTGCTTTAGTAAAAAAGTAATGGACTTTGCAATCGCATAAAGTCTATTATAATATGAACGAGATATTTTGTTATGGGCCTGGCCCAATACATATCTACTAGCTATAGGCTACCAAGCACACGAATGGATCGAGATCAGTGAAGGCCATCAAGGTTTGGAGGCATAGCTCGTCGACACACTAGATGGCGGTCGTCGCCAATGAGCGACCAAGCCCACCTAACGACGAGCCTTCCCTTCACAAGTCAGACCATTCCAGCGTAAAACGACCGTCGTCGCCATTGAGCGATCTGACTCGCTCGTCCACTCGCTCGTCGAATCATGATAAGACGACGACCTTCATGGACGTACAGCTCCAAGGTCATCCCTTCAATTAGCTTCCTCAATAAGCTTGATTAATTAGCTATATTGGGGTAAGGTCAGACCTGACATTGGGACATTCTGTGCGTGCAATCATGGAAACAATAATAATGCCAAAAGGCGTGCAGGTTGACTTTCCTTTATAAGCCAAACTACTTATCGGTGTCAGACACCACAGCGTCCTTACATAGGCGGAGCAATCACGGTGTGACACGTGTATGCCTAGGGAATCAAGATGATCCAACGGTTGGCAGCAACCCAATCCAACGGTTCAGATGAAAACCCTATTACCACTACATCCACTATAAATATGGGAACAGAAACATGGATAAAGGTAATGCATTTCTGCATATTTACGTATACACTCAGTCTCCATATTATTACCACTATTTTCCAGTCCAAACGCTGATTCTCACGCCGGAGGGGCTTGTCAGAAGACCCCCGGCGCAGTTTCACGGTTGCTTTCTTGTGGTGTGCAGGTCACAAAGTCAGCTCAATCATTCGCTGGACACAATACCTGAGCCCAAACACATTCCTGCACCATCAGATTGGTTCCATTGCCGGGAAAGTTTGCCAGTGACCTTCAACAACAGAAACACAGCCGGAAAATACCTGGAAAATGATGTCAGACGGACACACGGCAAGCAAATCCACCGGAGACGAAGGCGGACCTCCTCCCCCTCAGCTGGGCCAGTAAGGAAACCCTAGACCACCCTCTCCACCTAGGAACCCTAATTTGAGGGTTACCAGGTCACAAGGGGTGGTCGATGAACAGGCCTTCAAACGGGAAGAAGAAGAGAGAAGAGACCCGCTCAGGAGAGGCAGCGGCGACCTCCACTGGAGAGGAGACCAGAGGCAGCTGCGGTACGTCATGTGGGAGGTCCATCCAACCCACATCTCAACAGAGCCTCTTTCCTCGTTGAGAGAGCAAATGCACTTCAAAGAATTCCTGGAAATCCAGAACTAACTCATCCAAATGGCCGCGCCATAGGCCCCACAGGCGTCCCACCATACCGTCTCATCGGGGAGGAGAAGGAACCGAAGGAGAGAAGGTCGTCGGGAGGACGTCGTCGCGGGGGATGAACGGGTAGTGCCCCAGATTGATCTCAGAGACCACATTAATCAGCGTCGTAGTGAAGGAGGACCATCTCAGCAACGACGAGATGGGGAGGTAGAGCCTCGTAGAGTATTGGCAGTCGAAAATCCAGAAGTAAATCAAAACCAAGTTGTTCAGGGTCGTCTAGTGACTCCTTCATTGAGAAATGAACGAGCACCCAGCTATAGGGAAAGAACCCGTACTCCCCCTCGTCATGCACGAGAGGTATCCAGATCTTACAGGTAATCTCCACCACTAAGCTACAGGGAGAGATCCATCTCCCGATGACCCGCCCCCGCCGAGAGGCTACGGTCTAACACCGTTACCCGGGGGCCTACCTCGAAGACAATGAACACGCCGACCTACTCTCCAAGCTAGCCACTGACCAATTGCCAGAGGACGAACATGGACATCACCTGGCCTACCTCGAACAACCAGCCTACGATCGTGTGAAGATCATGTGTGCCGGAGATGATGGCCCAAGATGTTGGATCGATGACCTAAAGGCATTTATTGAAAAAGATGAGCTACCGACGGATGAAGTATTGGCGCGGCAAGTCAAGAGGAAGGCCGCCCGATTCACGGTCGTAGAGGGAGAACTCTATAGTCGATCCATTACCAGACCGCTGTTGAGGTGCGTCCACCCTGATAAAGTAGTGAAGCTGCTTTTTGAAGTGCATCAAGGAGAATGCGGGGGCCATCCTGGGGCCCGCACATTAGCTGACAAGTTAATCACCATGGGGTACTACTGGCCCCATCTCCGAGAAGATGCCAAGCAATTTGTGAGGAAATGTGATACGTGCCAACGGTTCGCCGACCTCCCCAAACTACTAACGACAGAGCAAACCCCAGTCATGGCAGCTTGGCCATTCGACATGTGGGGCGTTGACTTAATCGGGCCATTCCCACAGGCCAAGGGAGGAGTGAAGTATGTGATCGTGGCAGTTGATTATTTTTTTAAGTGGGTGGAGGCCAAAGCCCTGAACAAAATCACAGAGAACAATGCCCTAAGCTTCATCCATGTTTCAATATGGTGTCGCATTGGGATTCCAAGGGTAATTGTCTCTGACAACGGTCTGCAGTTTTCAAGGAAGTTTGAGCAAGAGCTAAACAGAATGGGCGTCAAGCATTCCAAGTCGTCTGTTGCCTATCCCCAAGGCAATGGACAAGCTGAAGCAGCAAACAAGCTCATCTTGTCAGCCCTATGTAAAAATCTGGAAGGATGAGATACGAGATGGTTGGATGAACTCCATTCAGCTCTCTGGGCAGTCCGCACAACCACCCGGGGGCCCACGGGGGAAACCCCATTTGCTTTAGCCTATGGCTCTGAGGCCATGGCTCCCGCCGAGCTTCAACTTCCTACTGATCGAGTGGTTCTCTACGACGTTGAAAGGAACATACACAACAGACAGGTCGACCTAGACCTTGTGGACGAGCGAAGATTGGACGCTCAATTGAGAATGGAGAATTACAAGAAAAGAACCAAGGCGTACCACGATAAGAAAGTGAAGAAAAGGTTTTCCAAGGTCGGTGATCACGTTCTGAGAAAAATTGAAGCAACAGGACTTAAGGCCCATCAAAACAAACTTTCCCCCAACTGGGAAGGGCCCTACATCGTCACAAGCATTGTCAGAGAAGGAACTTATCATCTTGCCAAGACAAGTGGTGAACAGCTCAAGCATCCGTGGCACGCCAACTATCTAATGAAGTATTATTTTTGAGATCGTCGTAACCTCTCAGCGCCCTCAGGGCACCCTTCCTGTGGTTCTTCATCTAACTGTCGAAAGAAATTTTTGATGTTTTTAGAAATTTGTAAGGGATGGACTATAAATCCCATTAGTTTGAAAAGCAAGTAGAAGAGAATTCAATGTAAGGCCGTTGTCGACAAAAGTTATCAATGAAACTCGGCATTTTGAGCATTCTACTAAGTTTTCAAGAAATTTAGATCAGTCGAAGCCAAAACTTCGACCCCTACAATCACTTTGATCGAGTATAAAGATCAGTCGAAGCCAAGACTTCGACACTCACATTCACTTTAACCAAGTATAAAGGTTAGACGAAGTTAGACCTCGTCGATTGCTATAACGGAATAAGACGACTCGTCCTTAGAGCTTTGCCTACGAGCAGATACATACGGACCTTCGTACTATTCTTACGAGCCAATGAGAAGTTGAGAAAACACAAGTATGAACAGGGGTCAGTCACTTTAAGACGACCCATATTTTGGTCATCACTTATGACGACCAATCACACTTGTCCTCAAACTTACTCGGTTAATAAGTTATCACATGCTATATACGTACGTTAACATACAAATTAACAAACAAAATCTAAGGCATTGAATAACTGAAACATTAAACAAACTGTACGACCCCCTCTAAACTACGAGGAAATGGGCCAGTTGCATTACGAAAAACGTAAAATTGTTTGAAGCATTGTTTGAAACCACAAAACCAGGGTGGAGAATTGTTTCAGACACATTACAAACCATTTATAATAGACAAGTCACTAGGGATCGGCGGCATTGGAAGGAGTCTCGTCAGGATCAGGGCCGTCTCCGAGAAAGAAGGCATAATAGGCGTTAAAATTCTTTGGATCAACTGTTGAGACTGGCCACTCATCTCTCCCTGCCTTCTCGTCGTCCTCCTTGATAATAAAAAGTCATTGTCATTAACGGGAACGAGAGGATGGACTAGACGAGCCTCCTGATCATGAGACGGTTCTGTGCAAAGGTCGGCCAGCTTCCTCGTAGACATTAAGTCCTTGGTCTCTGGGTCAGCAAGGATCCGCCTTGCCAAGTGCTTGGCCCCATCCTACAAGAAGCTACTGGCCTTCTCAGTGACGACCTGAAGGAACTCGCCACCTCTCTTGAATTGCTCAACTGCATCCAGTTTTGCATCAGCCAAGGCAACCTGATGATCAACCCTCATTGTTTCAATCTGACCCCGAGCAGACTCGTAGTCAGAGGACAACTTTTCAACTTTAGCCTCGGCGGCACGGAAGCCGGTGGTCAAGATCCCTCCTTCCTTCTCCAGTTTGGCCTTGGCAGCTTTCAAGGT
Organism: Adenophora triphylla var. japonica; assembly: GCA_022495995.1. NCBI lineage: Eukaryota > Viridiplantae > Streptophyta > Magnoliopsida > Asterales > Campanulaceae > Adenophora > Adenophora triphylla. The sequence continues at coordinate 116,550 of JAFEMH010003649.1, forward strand.
CTCCACCTCGTTCAACACCTCATTTTTCTGAGTCATCAAAGACTCGTAGGCAGTAGTCAGTTGGACCACATTATCTTCGGTTTCCTTCAGCTTCTTCTCAGCAGCCTCCTTGGCTCCCACAGACTGGATCAACTGCTCATTTTCCTTCTGCTCGGCATCTAGGCATGCCTTAAAGTCTGCCGTCATGGCATCCATCATCGACATCATCTGCAACAACGAGGTCAAAATTATTACAAGTACAAAACGACGAGAAATGTATGAAAAGCAGAACTGAATTTACCTCAGTTTGCATCAGCCCGAAGCGAGCATGGTAGGTCTTTGGCTTCATCTTGGCCTCCCTCATCTGGTGGACGAGCTCAACGTCCCTGCCTCATTATGCATAGCCGCCCCCAGGATGAGAGCAGGACCATTCCTTGCCAAATAAAGGATCCCAGAAATCGAAGGAGCCTTGGAGTACTTGGTCGCCATTTCCATTGCATGCTTCCTGGTCAGGACCCCTGACGACGAGCCAGGGTTTCAGCTCGAGGAGTTGAGGGGTTGAAGGAGCTGACGGGGTCGTTGGCAACCTTCTTGTTCTTCTCAATCTCTCTTCCCCTGAACCAACGGGGTGGTCTTTCCTCTTCTTGGAGACGTGGCTCCCCTCACCAGCGACCTCCTGATTAGAGTCAGAACTTCCAACGATCTCTGGGCCCACATGCGCCCCTTCAACAACGACCAACTGTCGGTCCCCTACACTTGTCTCCTGGCGGTCGTAGATGGCATTAGATGCCGCTTTATCCTTCTTCGCCTTGGTTCGTTCGTTGGCTCTAATTACTCCGCTCATTATGTCCCGTTCAATGTGGCTGATATCCTTTTCAGAAAGAACTGCCAAGTAAAAATGGAGAAAGGATAAGTCATTCACGATGAGACAAAAAGACAAATTATCAAAATAAATAGGCAAGTATTAAGAGCCTAACCCCCAGCCATTTCAAGGTTTTCGCAACGCTCTTCAGGATGGTCAAGGCGGGCACCAGCGATATTTATACAGTTTTCCTCCCAAGTCAAGTCGTCGTGAATGACCCAGACTGGGTAACGAGCATCCACACTACTACATTTTCGAACAAATGTAACGCATCAAATACATCAAATGCAACAATGCTTTAAAATGGCGTTGCATTATTTCATTAATGCAACGATTTATTTGAGCTATTGCAACAACTACGGCTTCTGCGTTGCCTTAGGTTTCCAGGCGTTACATTAGATTCTTCTAATGCAACGCCATCAATAAAGCCCTTGCATTAAGTTACTTGGCGTTGCATTATATCCTTTCTAATGCAATAGCTATATTACTAATGCAAGCCTTCAATAATACCCTTGCATTAAGTTACTTGGCGTTGCTTTATATCCTTCTAATGCATTTGTTATATTACTAATGCAACGACTTCAATAACACCCTTGCATTAAGTTACTTGGCGTTGCATTATATCCTTCTAATGCAATTGTTATATTACTAATGCAACGCCTTCAATACCACCACTGCTACCACCACTACTACCACTACCACCACTGCTACTACTACCACTACTACTACTACTACCACCACCACTACTATCACTACTACTACCACCATTACTACTACCACCACTGCTATCACTACCACCATTACTACTACCACCACCACTACTACTACCACCACTACTACCACTACCACCACTACCACTACCACTACCACTACCACCACCACCACTACTACCACTACTACCACTACTACCGCTACTACCACTACTACTACCGCTACTACCACTACTACTACCGCTACTACTACCACTACTACTACTACAACCACCACCACCACTACCACTACTACCACTACCACTACTACCACTACCACTACTATCACCACTACTACCACTAACACCACTACCACCACTACTACCACTACTATCACCACTACCACCACCAACACCACCACTATCACTACCACCACTACTACTACCACAACTACTATCACTACCACCACTACTACCACTATCACTACTACCACTATCACTACTACCACTACCACTACCACTACTACTACCACTACCAATACTACCACTACCACCACTACTACCACTACTACTACTATCACTACTACCACTATAACTACTACCACTACTACTACCACCACCACCACCACCACCACCACCACCACCACTACTACCACTACTACCACCACTACCACCACTACCACCACTACTACCACTACTATCACCACCACCACCACCACTACCACCACTATTACTACCACCACTACTACCACTACCACTACTGTCACCACCACCACCACCACTACCAGTACCACTACCACCACTACTACTACCACTATCACTACCACTACCACCACTACTACTATCACTACCACTACCACCACTACTACTAACATTACTACCACCACTACTACCGCTACTAATACCACTACTATTATCACTACTACTACCACTACTACCACTACCACTACTACCACCACCACCACTACCACCACTACCACTACCATCACTACTACTACCACTACTACTACCATTACCACCACCACTACTACCACCACCACTACCACCACTACTACCACCACTACTACCACCACTACTATCACTATTACCGCTACTACCACTACTATTAGAGTATATGTTATGGTTTAAGGTATATGTATGAGTATATGTTGTATAGGGTATGGGTTACGATTAAGGGTGTAAGGTACTCCCTTCATCCCACCCGAAAGACACATTTGGTCAATTCGATCAAATTAAGTTAGACCCAAACATTAATCACTACAAGAAAATAGACATTTTGTGATGGCTTTCGGCGATGGCCGTTCGAGCCTTCGCGGTAGACACCATTTATGCAATGAACTCATGCCAACGAAGTAGGATCAGTCGCAAGTTTAATTATGTCCCTTGCCGCGAGTCCAAAATTTTTGCGGCCTCAAAAAAAATTTGGGACTAAGACTTTGTTATTGTTGTTGTTGCAGGTTACGATGATTACTTCAATGAGTCAGCAGATGTGGAAGCTGTAGTTTATATGATGCTTTCTAACCGTCTGATTCATTCTATCTTGCCTGATGCAACTATGATAGCTGAAGATGTTTCTGGTATGCCTGGACTTGGTAGGCCCATCTCTGATGGAGGAATTGGGTTTGACTTCCGTCTGGCAATGTCTATTCATGACATGTGGTACCATAACAAGTTTAAGAGAGATGAAGAGTGGTATGTTGGTGAAATATGGTGGAGTCTAACAAATAGGAGATATTTCGAGAAGTGTATTGCTTATGCTGAGAGTCATGACCAGGTAAAGGAATTGAAGGATCTTGTTTCCATATACTCCCTCTTTTTCAAATTGAATATCCATTTTCTAATGACCTCCCTACTTTCACCAATGTTAATAACCAGCCATGTTACGTTTAGCCTCCCAAAGTATCCACCAAATCTCATTTTGCACCTTTGAAAAATGGGTTTGTTTGGCACTTTAATTTGGAAATCGTCCCACTTTGCCCCCTGACATGACTTGACCAAGGGTAAATTTGGGACAATTTGGAAGGTGACAGGGGTAAAGTGAGATGATTTGGAAATATAAGTACCAAACAAACCCATTTTTCAAATTGGGGTGCAAAGTGAGATTTGGGGGATACTTTGGGGGGATAAATGTTATTTGGCCTTGATAACCAATGTCTGGATGTGCACTTGCAATAATATAAAGTGAGTGTATTTAGATATATCAATTTCTCGAAACTCAAAAACTTGTGAACACTTATTTATAGATTAGCATCTCTCTTTCTATGAGAGAGGGAAAGAGAGATAGGGAGAGAGAAAAAGAGAGTATTGTGTAGAGTAAGGTAATACTCCTTCCGTTCCAAAGAAATTTAGGAAGTAGATTATGTCATGCATATAAATGGTTAAATGGTTACTTCAGGAGGTGTAGTGGTGTCTTCTTAGATTACTTTAGCTGTTGTTTTGAGAAGCAGGCATTCTTTATTATTTATATGCTTATTACCTCTTCCTCCAATTTGGATCAGATACAGAGTGATTGAGATACTAGCGAGTTGAATGGAGGTTGGAAATTGGCGCACCCATCAGGTATGGGACGGAATTTTGTTTTGTTGTATACTGGATATGTGCTAGGAAATATGTAGTTTGCTGATAACTTCAACTTCTATTTGGGATAGCTGAAATTGTCCTGTGGCATACATTTTTTACCTATGAGGTCACATCACATCACCTTGCAAATATTTGTGAAGTTCCTATGAAACGAGGCTTGGAAGGTTGACTCTAGAGGAGGAAGTTTGAATGAGAGGTTAAGGAACTCAAATGGTGCTTGTACCCTTAAGTTCTGAGGATAGTCAGCCACACCCAATTCTTGGACCAGCTCATGTTGACCATTTTGATATGAAATTGCTTCGTAATTTTATTTAATCCTCTGCGGTATCTCTTTTTCGGGAACACTTGTTTTTGGGCTCTGTAGACTGCAGGACGTTGTCCTTTTGTAACCAACTGTTCTTTTGTTCTTAACAAGCTCACCTTTCTCTGACGATTGCTTTGGCACGCTATTACCCAAAATTTCAAGCTCATTCCCTTCTTGTCCTGGTCTGCTTGGGCTACTATAGCTCTGTTTATCTTCAGAATGGGTTATTACCTGTCTAAAGTAGGGATAGATCAGACAATCTCTCAAACTGAAGCATGTCGTGCAGCAGATATTTAGCGCATTGCAGAAGAAAGTTCTAAACTAAAAAAAGAAGCATGAGAAGGACAGGAGTATGTTAAAGTAGCTGATGCCTACCTGAACTTTGTCAAGATGAACTCCACTGTCTTCGAGGAAGCCTAAGAAAGTATCAAGGTTCTCTTCCGTTGGCCGGTAATGTCCACTATACGCTGATACAGTCTAGATTGAAAACGGAGAATCAATGATACATGTTATATGTAAATTCTTGTTGCAAGGTGATGTGACCTCTTTTTGTTAAAGTAGCTGATGCCTACCTGCTGATGCCTACCTGCTGCTTACAAATTCAGTTGGAACCCCCATAGTTAACCCTCTTTTTGTTTGGTTGAGAAATTGGTTTCTCCTCAATTTGATTATGCTCGGTTAACTTTTGCAGTTCAATTTAGGTTTATTTTGATTGAGAATTTGGTCAAATTGTAAAAGCTTATGACTCCTTTTCCGACTCTAATCAATTATGTTTTAACTTGTAGGTACATGTTGATCAGCTGTCTTAGCAACAAAATTATAACATCCAACATGGTGGAGGCTATTTTTTGTTTTGCGTCATTTAATGGGTTGTAGTTAAGCTATAGTTGTCATGATGGTAGATTATGATCTTTTGGGTACAAACTTTTAATGTGTCTTTTGTAATGTGTCGTTAGGGCACGAAACTTATGTTACTTATTATGTGTCGTTAGGACACAAAACTTATGTTACTTATTATGTGTCGTTTGGGCACGAATCTTGTCACAATGTTATCTTTTATGTTAATTGAAACTCTTTTTATTATTGTCAATATTATGGTTTTATTATCTATTTATTTATATTATTGTCAATATTATGGTTTTATTATCTATTTATTTATTTAATAGTATAATAATAATAACAATTATTATTATTATTATTATTGTTATTATTATTATTATTATTATTATTATTATTATTATTATTATTATTATTATTATTATTATTATTATTATTATTATTATTATTATTATTATTATTATTATTATTATTATTATTATTATTATTATTATTATTATTATTATTATTATTACAATTATAATTATGTGGCTGTTGCATAAGGTGCTTATCAAATTTTTTTTACAAGTGTTGCATTAGAAAAGGATTGTTGCTTTATTTCACCTAACAAGTCGTTGCATTAGAAAAGAATCGTTGCTTTATTTCACCAAACGAGTCGTTGCATTTTATATCATTATCGTTGCATTAGAGAATTATCGTTGCATTAATTCACCAAACGGCCCATTGCATTAGATGTCACTCTAATGCAACACGAAGAAAATGTCGTTACATTAGATTAGTTCTTCGTTGCATTAGACCTAATGCCACGAGACAGAATGCGAGGGTCCTCTAACGTTGCATTAGAGCTAATGCAACAAGGATTGGCCTCTATGGCAACAAATTTAGGTGTTGCATTAGACTTTAAATGTAGTAGGGCCAGTTCAATCTTCACCAAGGGATCGGGGCCTCTTAACGGCCTAGACATAATGCCGACCCTTATATATCTCCAATGAGAGGCCTCAATGTCCTGCCATGACACCCAGCCAAGACTCAGCAAATTATCAATCTTTTCTTCCAGCTCGTCGGCCCAAGGCACCGCCCATACGTGCTCGTCGGCAACCATATCCTGACTCTCTGGGAAGGGAAACTGCCAACCTTCCCTACTTTCGACGATGATCATATGGTGATCCCAGCCATACACCTTGTTCTGAGTATCCAAAAACAATCCTTGTACATTTCTGATTGAGGACACAATCACTACCGATTTTCCCTTCAAGGTGGTTCGGGTCGTCCGATAGTACTTGCGAAACACCTTATTACATGGCTCGTAGCCAAGAAATCCGCAGACCACAATGAAGCTAGACAAGATCCTAACAGCGTTGCCACTTAGCTCCATGGGCACACAACCTGAGTCTTCAAGAAACTCGTTGATAAAAGGGTCTAAAGGCAACCTCAGGCCGAGCTCGAATTGCTTATAAAAGAAGGCAACCTTCACTTTGCTGGTTAGGAGGGACAGCCTACGAGGCTCATATTCCTTTTGGCTGAGATACTCAAGCCTGTACGATGCAGCATGAACCCTGAAAGAGTCTCGTAGGGAGTCAATCATCAACTTCCTGGTATTTGAAGTCCTCGTATTGACCTTGGCGATGGCCCAGTCACCTTGTGCCCCGCCCCCGAAGCCTCATTCATTCCTTCCGAATCGTACTCCGGTGTGAAAGGCGTCAACAATATGAGCACTCCCAGCACTTGTGCTGGCTTCGATCGCTTCTTGAGCCGGCTGATTAGGACGGCCATCGTGATCCATAACTACAAAACAAGGAGGAAGAGAAGGGAAATCAGTCCTAACATCCGTAGGCGACGACCTATCTAAGGGCAACCTAGATTCTCCTAAGACCAAATCCCTAACTGAATCATGACGGGACAGTGAGTAATGGGTTTGGATGTGATTTGGGAGGTCGTTCATAGATCTAAAGGGTGTTACCCGTGGGTCATCTTCTTCAAAATCTCCAAGAACCTCATCAGTGGGGAACCCTAACCTCTCGTTTTCAAAGTCAAATTTTACCAGAATAGAAGAACACTCAATCAACGGGATTTCCCTCCAAATGCCCTTAGCACATTTATAAACCCTCTGATTTAACCCAAAACCAAATTTAACTCCTCTCTCAAAGCTTACCATTCTGGGTCCCACTAAACAAGTTCTAACACCCCAAGAAAAACCCAGAAAATGGAGAACAATCAAAGGGTAATACCTGGTGATGGGATTGCCGGTGAGTTTGCCGATGAGTTTTCCGGCGGATTTAACGGCGGCAAGTCGAAGAAATTCCTTATCCAAGCTACCGGATGGCTTAAAGGTGGTGAAGCTAGAACCCTCAGTGCTGCCGAAAAGCGCTCATGCGGTGGCCGGAGTATCTCTTGCTGGTTATCGAAAATCGCCTTTGCTACTTGCTCTCAATGCTCAAGGTTATGGAAAGTTTGAAATGGAGGAGGGAGTGAGCTTTTATACTTGGGGAAGATGAGGGGTTGGTATCTGGGAAACCCAAACGGCGAAATGATGGGAGCATTAAATACCCACTATAATTTTCGAGGAGAATGTCCCATCATGGGATGCGTGTCAATTAATGGAGGGATCCCAGCCGCCCATGTCATCGATGCTGACATCATCATAATTCAAATTTCAAAATTGACGGTCGTACGGATAACCCTAAGAAAAAGTGCGAACCCCTGGCCCGTCAAGACGACCCATGAGTTGGGGGCCACTGAACGGGATATTTTGTTATGGGCCTGGCCCAATACATATCTACTAGTTATAGGCTACCAAGCCCACGAATGGATCGAGATCAATGAAGGCCCATCAAGGTTTGGAGGCATAGCTCGTCGACACACTAGATGGCGGTCGTCGCCAATGAGCGACCAAGCCCACCTAACGACGAGCCTTCCCTTCACAAGTCAGACCATTCCAGCGTAAAACGACGGTCGTCGCCATTGAGCGATCTGACTCGCTCGTCCACTCGCTCGTCGAATCATGATAAGACGACGACCTTCATGGACGTACAGCTCCAAGGTCGTCCCTTCATTTAGATTCCTCAATAAGCTTGATTAATTAGCTATATTGGGGTAAGGTCAAACCTGACATTGGGACATTCTGTGCGTGCAATCATGGAAACAGTAATAATGCCAAAAGGCGTGCAGGTTGACTTTCCTTTATAAGCCAAACTACTTATCGGTGTCAGACACCATAGTGTCTTTACATAGGCGGAGCAATCACGGTGTGACACGTGTATGCCTAGGGAATCAAGATGATCCAACGGTTGGCAGCAACCCAATCCAACGGTTCAGATGAAAACCCTATTACCACTACATCCACTATAAATATGGGAACAAAAATATGGATAAAGGTAATACATTTCTGCATATTTACGTATACACTCACTCTCCATATTATTACCACTATTTTCCAGTCCAAACGCTGGCGCAGTTTCACGGTTACTTTCTTGTGGTGTGCAGGTCACGAAGTCAGCTCAATCATTCGCTGGACACAATACCTGAGCCCAAACACATTCCTGCACCATCTATATATATATAAAGGTTGAAGTGCATATAGCACTTCAACAAGCTAAATTTCCCTCCAAAACATGAATGGTTCTAGAATATTTTTTTTGCTTTAAATCAACTAATCAAGAAAACAATAATTGTCTTTAAATTAACCTATTAACATATTCTCTCCCCTATTAATTAAATGCAAGTGAAACATTACTTTTTTTCCCTTACTTTTAGCCACTATACCTAAACTCCTTTCTTCACAAATTTATAAATCTCATTGTTTTGCAAACTCTTAATTTTGCAAGTAAAAAATGAAATATGAAAAAACAATAGTAAAAATACATTTAGAAACACATGAAATTTTCCATTTAATGAATTGATATTTTTGAAATGTGTGTAATAGTAATAATTGTTTTTGTAAAGACTTATGTATAACAATGATATTTAGATATTTTTTTTCATTTTTTTCTTAAATGAAGAGTGTTTTTAAAAAGGAAATAGTTATTGATTATGTTTAGAAATCTGTAATATTATTAAATTAATGTGATGATATATTTTTGTTGAAAATTTTGTTTTCAAAATTATATTCTCTTAAATTCTTCTTTGTTTTCATTAAAACCTTTTTCATTTTTCTTCATTAATTTCTTCGAACTAAGTGATATTTTTTTAGCTAATAGTAAAAAATAGGCTTGAAATCTTATTTAAAAACTTATTTTATACAACTTTTGAGTTTATTGGTGATATTTTTTTTGTTCATTAAAATTCCAAAAAACAATAAAATAAAAAACTGAGATTTTAATGTTTTATATATTGAACATCTTCTTAAAGAGTGATATATAATTAAGTTTCAATGAGTGTTATTTAGATGAACTTTCATAAATTAAAAAAAGTGGTAAATACAAAGTATAAGAAAGGATTTTCAAATTTTGGGATAATTTAATTTGCATTGAAATTTTAAATTCATTCTTTTTTTGGGTTATAAATTTTATATTTATTGCTAAAATAATAAATATGGTGTCATAACTATTTCAAAATATTTTTCTAAATAAATCTATTTTATATGGGTTTTTCGAAATAAAAACTATAAGATAATTAAAAAAAAAGAAAACTATTATATAATATTGTTTAGAAATACGAAGTATGACTTTATAAGATTATATCCAAAAAAATATTTTTTAAAAGACGCATATTAATGAAAAAATAGAGCTATTGATAATATTAATTGCTTGAAAATGGGATAATTATTTTTATTTAATGACAGTCATGCAAATCAAATGAGATAGTTATATTAACTATATTATTTAGTTCATGTTATTTATCAAAAAAAAATTTGTCGTACATTTAATGCACGGATGTTATACTAGTCTATTATAATATAATGGCTGAAGTGATTTTAGCACATTTTTTTCCCGTCCATGTATGGAACATTCCAGATGAAGCAGCATTAAATTGCCTTCCCGTAGCGTACCAAATAAGCCGGCGTCTCTTAATCTTCCACATAGAACTATTCTTCTTGATCTCTCACTCCTCACTTCTCCCTCAAAACATCCCCAACATCGTCTCCCCTCTCTTTTCTGCGCAACATCCTCTCTCTCTCTCTCTCTCTCTTCTACTGCCATGGTTGCCGCCATTCTCTCTTTTCTCTTTTCTCTTTTCTCATGGCTACATCATTTCTGTCATACCCAACAGATACCCCTCTCAAAATCACAGATTCCCTCTCAAAATCCTTCATTCTTTCAATGATTACCACCCTTAACACCATCACTACCCGATATTGTCCATCAAAATCACTAATTTGAACTCCATTTATGTAAACCCTAACCATTAGTGTGAGAATTGCATATCCAATTGAAACCCTATGCTTAAGGGGTTAGCGCCTTAGCGGCAACTGATTTAGCTTGGTGTGCTTACTTGGCATAATATAGCTTCTTGCAGAGAAAGGTGAGCTTCCGACTCGATTTCGCTCTGCTACTTTGGGAATCCTCCTACTACAGGTTCAGTTCTTTTTCTTGTAATTGAAGAGATCCATGCTTCCTATCACGTAGTTCAGAATGCTTTGTATTTTTATACCCCTTTTCTTTTCTTTTCTTTTCTTTTCTTTTCTTTTCTTTTCTTTTCTTTTCTTTCTATTATAACTTGGTGAGGATCAATCATGCAAACTATACCGAGTGTACTAAGTCGTAACCTTTTTGATTATTTATTGCTTGATATTTGCAGGATATAGCTGTTGTGCCTCTGTTAGTCATACTACCGGTGCTAGAGAGGCAGGTAATAAATGAGGATATGCATGAGTGTGGCTTGTATGCAAGGACTGAAATGACTTGACTCACATTAGCTTCAAGAGATTTTATCTCATTTTAACTTCTGTATTAATGTATGCAACACAAATATTTCCTTTTGACATCAAAGAATTTAGGCAACAAATGTATAGTTCATTTCTTTCCATTTCTGTTATTAAAGAGTTCCGTTCCTTTCATTTCCCCTTTTCCAATCTTGTAAATGAGGGGAATAATAACCAGTCGAGTTGTTTAGCATAAGCATCAGGTGATATTTTCTGCAAGAGACATAACCTTGCCCACTTGTCCTCAATCCAACGATTTATCTGAGCATTTGCATATGTTTTCTGCAGAATCTGGTGGAGGAGAGTGTATGGCCAATGCTTGTTAAATACTCCCTCCGTCCCACTATACTTGACACCCAAGGGGTGGGTTCAAAAACCAAGGAAAAAGAATAAAATAAAAAAAATGTGTGATGGAAAATGAAGAGAGAGAATGAGTGGGGTAAATAGTAGTGTTGGTTGAATAAATGTGTGGTAGAAAATGAAGAGAGAGAATGAGTGGTGGGGTAGAGTGAATATAAAAATATAAAAACTTGGTTATTTTTGAAAGGTGTCAGTATAGTGGGACGGTCCAAAATGGAAAGAAGTGTCAAGTATAGTGGGACGGAGGGAGTAAAGTTTAAAGGCTTTAGGTGGACTAGGTTTGATTTCCTTCAGAGGAAAATTCCTTCTGAGGCGAGTTTTTGAGGTAGGCATCCTTGTTTAAAAAAAAAATGAAAACTCCGTATACATGTCTTCTTAGCTTTCATTTTTTTTTACTTATTTTCCTAACCTCTTTCCATTGACATTTCCATATGACATGCATGTTAGCCGAGCCCAAATTATTTTGGGACTAAGGCTTTGTTGTTGTTGTTGCAGGTTGTTGCAGAAGAAAGAAGCTCTGAAGCTTTTGTTGCTCTCTGCCTGCTGACTGTTGCTGGAACATCCCTTCTAACACAGAAGTTGGGCTTCAGTGACACGGTTTAGTATTTATTCTCATTTAAAATAGGTTGGTGAAAAATATTATGTGGGTCCATCAAGTGATAGTTACTAAATGTTGGTCTAATTGTCCAGCTTGGAGCATTTTTGTCTGGGGAGCTGTTAGCTGAAACAAATTTCCGCACACAGATTGAAGCCGGTATAAGGCCTTTTAGAGGCCTACTTCTTGGGTTATTCTTTGTAACTACCGGAACTTCTATTAATACTCAGGTACTTTTGTCCGTAGTACTGTGCATTGGGTCATTGTTGTAATTTTGTTTTTGACTTAATTTTTGGTGTATGTGTTTGCTGAGAGATAAAAATTGTGATACTCCATCCGTCCCAAAATGATGTTCCCTTTTGACTATTCAAAGTTTTTATAGATCTGTTTACTTCTCTAAGATTACCCTTGATGAAAGTAAATGTTACATACACTCACAACTTTAGGAATAAAAGAGTACATATTTTTATCACAATGATAATGTGGGAAATTGAATGGATTTAATCATTCAATTATGGAAATGGGAACATCTTTTTGGGATAAACAAAATGGCAAATGGGAACATCTTTATGGGATGGAGGGAGTATGACTTATTATTGCACCTCTAATTCACAAGCTCCATCAGTGTTCAACCAGCACCTGTAGATTATTAACTGGGAAATATTGCAAGTACAATTAAACAAGAAAAGGATTTGGTTGCTCTTTTTGAAACTTTTGACGCCGTAGTACTGCAGTGAAATTTTAGAATTCACGCTCCTTATTAAACTGATATTTTAAAATAAGATTTTTTTTTTATGATGATTTAGTTATTTATAATGTCAACACACCAAGCAGGAATATATTTTTAAACATTTCCGAGAGTGAAATCCAAATCTACATTGAAAAAGAAATAATAAATTGTTCTGAAATTGCTAGACAAAGGTATCTAACTAATTTAGAAGGTAATCCTGTATAGGCCCTGTAGGGTTCTATCTATACTTAATCTATGTTGTTAAACTTAAGTAACTATACCAAAGTTTAGACTCACGTTGTCTTTTTCTTATGCAGCTTCTTATCCGAGAGTGGTCGAATGTGCTGTCTCTCTTGGCAGGTTTAATAGTTATCAAGACCCTGATTATAACAGCAATAGGTCGTCGGGTTGGGTTAACTATTCAAGAGAGTGTAAGAATAGGGTTGCTTTTGTCCCAGGGAGGCGAGTTTGGATTTGTCGTTTTTTCACTTGCAAACAGGCAAGTATGGTCCTTTTTTCTTTTTGCATATTCATTTTGAGCTTCCCCTAAATGTTTAATTGCTTTCTCATTTTTGCAGGCTTGTGGTACTTCCGCTTGAGCTAAACAAACTTCTGATAATTGTTGTTGTGTTGTCAATGGCACTGACTCCTCTACTGAATGACGTTGGACGAAAGGCTGCTGACTACTTCAGTGGCATGGATGGCTTTTAATTAAATGGGGTTATGCTACTTCAGTGGCATGGATGTCTTTTATATAAAGGGCTGATGTTCTCATGATTCAGTGGCATGGATGTCTTTTATATAAAGGGCTGATGTTCTCATGATTTATGCAAGTCATGCAAGTTAGAAGAAATACAGGAGGGCTCATGTATAGCTAACTGTAATTTACTATTATTGCAATAAATAGCATGAAATATTTTCCCTGTACAAATGATTAGTGGTGGTCGGCATTGAAAGTAGTACTTGCAGTTTTGTTAACTACTCTAAGTACCCAATTGGAATGAGGTGTCAAAGTGAGTGCATGCAACTTTTTTAATTTAGTTTTCGTTATTTATCACTGTTTGTTGGTCGTGCGTTTAACGCACGGGTGTTATATTAGTCATAATATAATGGCTGAAGTGAATTTAGAATATGAGTTTCCCGCTCAGCAATAGAACATTCTAGAGTAGAGTAGCGTTGATTTTGCATAGCTTAAAAGTTAAGCTACAATCGTTTGATATTCCGTATTTCATCCTCTTCCCCAAAAACGTTCTTGCGTTCTACTACAAACGTCCCCTTCTCTCTCCTTCAATGGCCACCGCCGCTTTCTCTCTCTCTTCTCTCATTTGATTTTCTCTTCATTCCGAAATTGCTTCAACAATTTTCTCAGTTTCTAAACACCCATAAACCCCTGATTTCCATGGAAACCATAATCAGGATGGTTCACTACCATTCCCATTAGATTTTGTCCCTACCGACGTAGCAGTTGGACTCTACCCTCCTAGCCCAATACATAAATCTAGGTCGTGGCTTCCTCAAATTGCTAGGAATTCGAATAATCAACCGAGAATCACCTCTGTTGATTGCTGCAACATAGCTCGCTCGTGTTTTAGGTAAATTTGTTTTTTTTTTCCTTTATTAAACTATTGAAACCTAGATTTAAAATAGATGTTTCAGTTAGGGCTTTCTATATTTGTGTGTGAATTAGTCTGTCAGTTTGTAGGGGAAAGGCCTTGTACAGTTGATTTTATTTTTATCTTGGGATGCAGAATGAAAAAAAAAATCATTGCTTATGATTTGGGTTTGTCAAATTATTGCTATGTTAATCGAAATCAAGGGAAAAAGAGCAAAAATCTTTCCTTCAAATGTGGAATATAAATTGTTTGTTAAAATGCCCAAATGAAACATGCTCTTATTCTTGCCTCATATTTGAATGTGTACCAGCTATTGATGCCTATATTTCCTCCATCTTTATGTTATTTTTAGTTGAAAATGTGTTCATTTGAAACAGATTATAAGGGTTATTCACTTTATCAATTTCATCTACATTTCATAAATTAAGGTTGAATTATTTAGATTCTACTTAAAAAAATTCTTACTCCAATTTATAATTATATAAAGGCTGAATTTGTCAAGTATGATGAAGAACTGGCTAGAATGTTGCAGATCCTTTTCTATTTGAAGTTTTTAATTCGAGTTAAGTGGTATGGGCAGATGTATACAAGTATTTTTGAAGCAGTGACACTGTGTTTTTGTTTTTAAGACAGAAGAAGAAGCACTCGTGTTTCAGCTGTTTACTGCAATCTACTATAAATGGAGTCATGGAGCAGAGATTACGACCATATGTGGATCATGTTCTAAAGGTAGTCATCAATTTTGTCTCGCACTCTCAGTACAGAAAGATCAAGGAAAAGAGTTACTATAAATTAAGTTAATAGCGTAAAATTATTGAGCCTCCAACCAGGTGACCCATTCTGTGTACACTAGCGATCTACTCATCTCAAAGGGCCTAATCCACAAGAAAATTGTCCAAAAACTATAAAAAAAATCATGCACAGAGGACACTGACCTCAAACACCAAAAATAAGAAGTGTAAAGCAAGGACGTGCCTTCAGACTATGTATAGGCATTTCCTCATCGTCAAAAATCCTGCTATTCCTTCTATTCCAAACTGTCTTTAACTCTTTTTTTGTTCTCAACACTGATTTGATATATTGTTATTTGGCTATTTAATAATGTGACAAATGATGTTTACCTCAACAATGAACTTGTTCCAGGGAAATTACTTAGTTTTAGGTGATAAATTGTCTGCTTAATTTTTTAGTTGGGCAATGGATTCTTATCTACTCAAGTCTGTTAAGGAATATCTGTGTAGACCATATTTCTCGTCTCATGAATACTAAGATAGGCCATGCTTCAGCACACTTATATACGGTTTAGACTACAAAGGAAATGTGTGTGGTGACAAGCATGCAAAACCTGATCTAAGTGGATTTGACGTGAGATATTGGATGAATCCCAATCAAGTATATCAAAGTGGCTTGAAGAAAAGTCAGTTCAAACTGGAAGATGCTAAAACCATTTGTTTGAAGACTTGCCCAATGCCAACGGAGGATTTGAGATGGGTTTGTGATTATCCCGAAGGAGATATCCACCTTACGGTCGAGGATTGGTTGCATAGAGATTATGATTATTTCGCTTTCCTCACACCAGAGATGAGAAATGCTTCTCTACAGCTTCAAGGTCCCTGCTACCCAGTACTTTTTCCAACTGTAAATGGTACGTGCTAAATAATTCTTGTTGTATTTTTGAATATTTTCAAGTGTTATAGCCCTTCTTTTAATAATTGAGGTCCTTAAAAATGAGTATTATTAACTAATGTAGCCATTTTTCTCATCTCTTTTATGTTTACAGTTCTCTGGAGCTGCCAATTTATTGTGCAGGAATCAAACACATCTCTGCAACATTGGCAACAGATGGGAGGATTAGCTGTTGAGGAAGACATCCTTATTGATAAAACAGTCCACAACTCGATCAATTCTCATTCATCCGTCTTCAAGGTTTTGAATCCTATCAAACGATATGTATATACAATTATACACACACATACATGTATATGCATATGCATATGCATACATACATACATGTATATGTATATATATATATATACACACACATACATTCATATCTTTATTGGGTACCTCTTCCCATTAATTGTTTAATAACGTATTGAACTCTTTGTTCCATCATAGCTTGATTTAGCATGTAAGCAAATAAGAATCGCCATTTTCTCTTCTGCAGAGATATATTGCTGATGTTGGAAAAGCATGGCCTGTCTTGCTTGTTTGTGGAGGGCTCATTTCGCTATTTTTGTCTGTGATCTGGCTGCTAATGATTCGGCATTTTGTTACTGCTATGACTTGGATAACAGTTGTATGCTTTAATGTTCTCATAATATCCGTCACGATGCTCTGCACTGGTCGAATAACAAGAGCATTTTAGAGTAATTATTTTTCAGTTCTCTGAATGTCCTCTTCTCTCTCTTCGGCCCATAAATTTTTTAAAGCTCTCAAATTTAGTTAAGGCTGTCCTATATGCTACTTATGATGCTCTATGATAGGCTGGTCATAAGTTTTTTTTCCTTGACAGTAGGGAGCAACAAAGACATTCAAGTCATGTTTTGAGGATCGTCTGACCTTCTTGGGGTCTAGATATATGGAGTCCATGTAAAGAAGAGGGAAGAATCTGGCTAGAGCTAGGACACCTTGTTTGAATCATAGAGTATGGAAACTCTGAAAGATTTCTTGTTGTGGTCGTAAATCCCATACAAATATACAATCAACCTAGATTGATAAGACCATCTTTTCAAAATATGAGACATGGAATTAGTTCTTATATCATTTCACTTTTCTGGATCTGCTTCAACTATTTTTGAGGCTCTACCCGCTACCCTGAATTTAAATCAATTCTCTCAAAATCTTCAAGGAAATGTCCCTTTTTTAGAAGTAAAAGTATTTGTTTACTTTTAGATTTTTGTTTATCATTACATACTTTTATGTTGAAATTTTGAAATAGGTGAAGTAGTGTTGTTATTTGTTACAGTTGCATGCTTGATCCATGGTAAAAATCTAACTGGGTATGCATTGCCGTTGCCTGATTGATAACATAAGCATCTTATTATAATCTCATCCTAAGCAGTTTCTACCACATTTTATGATGTAATACAGTTCAGAAACAGGCGGGGGAAAGGGTCTGAGCAGGAGGGTGGCTGCACAGATAGGCATGGGCGACCGCGCAGGAAGTTTTACAAAACGGGAGAAGTCTCTGCTGTGTTGGGCGGTCGCGCAGGAGGTTGAGGACGGCCGCGCAAGTGACATTCCAGAATTTATTTGTTTCGTAATTTGGTTTTGATTGATTTAAGTAGGGCTATTTTGGTACTTTCTTTACTACGTTTTCATTAGTGTTTTTGGACTAGGTTAGGAATATAAATACTCTCTTTATTGTTTTGTTTGATTAGTTTTTGACATTGAATTTATTTTGAGTTGCTTAGCAATTGAAGGTTTTAACCTTGAAGCTTTTATGCTTGTTTCTTGAATTTCCTAGGAGATTCCTGATTGAGTCTTAAGTGACTTATTAAGTCTTAATTGACTTGACAAACCCTAGTTCGTGGATTCGAGCTAGGTCAAGTAATAGTTCAATCGATTATTTGCCTATCTTGTTACTATTTCTTTAAGTTTTAATTCCGCTGCAAACACTATTTACATTAGTTGGTATCAGAGCAACGTTCGATCCAAGGAGAGAAAATGTCAAACAATGATGACAACAACGCCAACATCCAAGCTGCTGTGATTGCAATCCTCGATCGCATGGAACGCTGTGCTACGTAACGGCTTTGTGCTGCACAGGAATGCCAAACTGCAGAACGCGCTGCAGTCTAAGATCGACAACATAATGAACTTTTAGAGGTTTTGCGCGGATTTAGGGTTGACGGCAATCGGGGGAATAGGGCAGATCCGGAGGAAGAAGCTGTCGGGCGCGACGATAACTACCGTCGTGGTCAGCCGGGCGGAGGTATTTGTGATGATCGGCGAAGGGAAGGTAATTTTATTCCTGTTGATGTGCCTAAAATTAATGCAGATTTGCCTTTCTTTACGGGCGAATTAGATATGATAGAAGTTGCCGATTGGCTTGTTGAGGTTGAAAATTATTTTACTTTAATGAATATTCCTGAGGAGAGAAAGGTCCCGTATGTAGCATATAAATTATGTGGTGGTGCCTCTTCATGGTGGCAACAATTGACTAATCAGTTGCGTCGTGAGTATAGAGAACCAATTACTGAATGGGCTCGTATGAGAAGGGCTTTGAGTCAGCGTTTTTTGCCCAAAAATTATACTCAGGTTGTTTATCAGAAATTTTTAGACTGCAAACAGGGTGCTCGAACTGTTAGTGCTTATTCGCACGAATTTCACACTTTGTCTGCACGTTGTGATTTGAATGAATCGGATGATCAACAAGCTGCAAGGTTCATCAATGGACTTCGGGTCAATATTAAACATTTGGTGGAGTTACATCCGGTTGGCTTTTTGGATGATGTAATTGAGAGGGCTTTGACTGTTGAATGACAACTTGCTGGTTCGTCTAAGTCTCAATACAATATCAGGAATTTTGGGGGTTCTTCTTCAAGTAGTTCGGGTCATATTCAGGCAGAGACACAGATTACTGGTTTGAAAGTGTCAGAGGAGAAGAGTGATGCTCCGACAGTTGTCCCTCCTCAACACGCGACCAAGACCAATATCACCACTACAGCTGGGCAACAAGGTACTAATCCCTATGCTCAAAATTTTGGTAATAAATGCTATAGGTGTAGTCAGCCTGGGCATAATTCAGCCAATTGTCCTACTCGAAAAGGGGTTAACATGGTAGAACGTGATGAGTGTGGTGATGATGATGATTGTGAGGTGGTTGTTCTTGATCTTAATGGGGATGACGAAGAAGTGGAGGAGCATGAGTCATTTGTCGTTCGCAAGCTTGTAAAACCTACATCTCAGGAAGACACAGACATGGAAAAACATAATATTTTCCGCACAATGGGTACTGTTAATGATGTCGTGGTCCACATTATTGTTGATAGTGGCAGCAGTGAAAACTTGGTGTCACGTAGCTTTGTGGAGAAGGCGAAACTTGCAGTGAAAAAACATCCTACTCCATATGTTGTGGGGTGGATTAATGGTAACGGCTCTTTGAAGGTACGTGAGCAATGTATAGTTCCTTTTTCCATTGGCGGTTATGAAGATTCTATTACTTGTGATATTGTGGACATGAGTGCCTGTCAGTTATTACTTGGACGCCCTTGGCATTTTGATGTTAATTCTCTGCATAGTGGTCGGGATAATATGATTCGTTTTGTGCGGAATGGTGTTAAATTTGTATTGTGCCCGTTGAAGCATAAAGGGGTCCTTCCTTGTGGTAAAAAGAAGAAGAAAGGCATTACTTCCTTTTGTGTTCCACGGTATTATTTTTCAGGTCCTTTGCATACTTCTGCTGTTGGTACAATTGCAACAAAAGTAAACAGGTTGATCGAAGGAAGGTCGGGGCGGAAGATCGACAGAGGTAAATCAAGCATTGGAGTTGAAGTTTCGGGAGCTCGGACATTCCCTACCGGGGACGTTAGTTTTTATGATGACCCGGATTCGGGGACGAATCCTGTTAAAGTGGGGGCGAGTTGTAACGACCCTAACCCTAGGCACTAATTTTAGTATTATATTATATGCTTTTAATATTAATGTTAATTTTATGTGCTCATTTTATGTCTTTAAATTCTTATTTTAAGATGAGATGGTTGGGAAATGATTTTTTAAAATCTTAGGATTGCAAGAGACATTAAATAAAGTAATTTGGGGAGTATAAAAAATAGAAAATAGATAAAGTATGAAGTGTAGTCTAGGTGTGTAGTGTAAAGAATTAGAATGGAGGGTTTAATTTAAATGATTGGGAAGGCTTTAGTTATTTAGTGAAGGGGGGCCAATTTCTCCCTTCCTCCTAAAACCCCCCAAGTGTCCACCCTCCCATACTTCCCCCTTACCCCTCACCTCCAATCACCTCCTTTATGTACTCTTCGCTATACTTCTTCCATCACTTTCTCTTTCACCTCCTCAAGTATCAAAAAGCCATGGAAGCCCTCTCCCCAATATCTCACTTTCCAAATGGCTAGCAAGCTTAATCCTCCTCCATTTTCAATCCGGTTGTACTTTTGAGTTTGGGGTAACTAGGAGAGTTGATCAAGCCAAGAAAATCCTTAATCCACCTCTTATTTCCTAAGGTGAGTTATTATGACTTCCCCTTCTATGTGATGTTCATAAACTATTTAATGTTGTTCTTGTTATTGAAATGGTTGTTTGATGCTTGGAAACCTTCTTGGAGTTGAGAAATTTAGTTAATGATTTAGAATGTTGTTGTTGGTTAAGAAAGTAGGTCAAGAGAGTAAGCAAATGGGTTTAATTAAATTAAGAAGTTCAAACTTGGAATGTGGTAGTGAAATGGGTAGAGGTTCAAGGGGTAAATGACCTAAGATTAAATCATTTTGGGTTACATGGCTTAGTATGAGAGTTATGAGGTTAGTAAGCCTTCTAAGTTCACAATTTAGTAAGTTTGGGTTTGTGTGGTTCAGCTGCCAAAATCTGGGGAAAATGGCTCGTGGGCAGTCGCCCATGTGGGCTGAGCGGTCGCCCATGACCACAGCAACTATCTCCCTTCCTTTTCAAGCTTGGGCGGTCGCCCAAGTAGGCTTGAGCGGTCGCCCATAACCCCTTTTGGGCGGTCACCCATGTCCTCCTGAGCGGTCGCCCATGACCCCAGAAACTACCTTTCCTCTTACCCTTGCATGGGCGGTCGCCCATACCCCTTTGGGCGGTCGCCCATGTTGACAGAATTTGGTCCAGTTCTTTGTCCTTCTGAATTTTCAATAGTAACCTCCTAGCATGATCCTTAACCAATATAAAGTAATGGAACCTAACCTTTCCGAAATATGAATTAATCCATTAACCTAGAGTAAAGTAGAATGTTTGAGATACTTAATGACACCTTGAAGGGGTTAAAGGGAACTAAGGAAGCCCTTTAAATACGATTTAGGCATTGTTCGGCAATCTTGTTTGACCACTTATTAAATATGACTTCCACTTGGTAAAGTTAACTTGGATCCTTATAGAGATCATGTATTATTGAATATTGTCTAAGTGTGGTTAGTTGCTGATACTTTGTTACTTCACTTGAGTACATATTCATTGTTGGCATTATGCTTAGTGTATTACATAAATGTTGCACTATGATATTGGTTGAACATGAGTATATTTTACCATGTTGCTATGTTGCTTATCCCCTTTGTGGATTATATTTCAAGTAACTATTATGTGCTTGATAATTTGTTAATCAGCTGATGTTGGGGGTATAACATAATACGATCAATTATGGAAGTGTGACCTAATGTGATCGGATTATGTTATATCTGGCCGTCCCCTCCTGTGGCCACAGGTCGGGGTTATAGCATCTGTAGTGAGCCAAAAGCCTTACAGAGTTGCTACTATCTTATATGGTTCCCTGAAAAATGGGTCTTATAAGATGTGAGTATTGCTTAAGCAGCTCACCTAAGATTGGAATTTTATATCCAATGTTGTATGAATATTGTTCAGACGGGAAAAGGTAAACCGAGGTAATGTAAAGTGTTTACATCTTTTCCAATGTGTTATATGCAACTTGTTATGTGTTGCATCTTATATGGCATATTGTTGCATTCATAATAGCTTGCTGAGATTTATTCTCACCCCTCTCCCTTTAATGTTTTAGATCCCGAGACAGGTGGACCGGCCAAGTAAGGGCGGAAAGGAGTTTAGAAGTGGTATTTTGGGATTGTTGGGTTATGTAGAGGTTAGCGTAGAAAGTGTATTTAGTATAATTCATTTGGGGGAGTTTGTATTTATAAACCTTGATTTTATGCTATAACCGATACCTTTTTGTAACTAAAACAGTTTACTACTTTCAAAGTTGTTCAACTCTTTTTCCTTTATGGAAAGGTGTAGAGTTATTTTGAAATGGTTATGATAATTGTGTTTATGTTTGAAAGTTAAAGCAAAGTTTTAAAAGTTTTGGAAATTTGGGTTAGTTGAGGACGCTCCAGCTCGGGACACGTGTAGGTTCCGGGTCGGGGTCCTCACAGTTGGTATCAGAGCTCGGTTAGAGTTCTCGGATAGAGTCTAGCTGAGTGAGAGTGTGTGATAACTGACGTCGAGGGTTTAATGCAGGAATTTGTTCAATGACAGAAAATGATAATGACCAACCAAAGAATCAAGGAAATGTGAGCAATATGGAGAGATAGATTCCTCCACAATCATTTGAGGTATATTACCTGTCTCCGGAGTTAGGGGTCATACTTTTCTAAATTCCCGTTCATTTTGTTCTCATGTGGCATTACATTTCGCTTTATTTGCATAAATGGCCTAAGAGTTGCCTTATGTGCTGGAGGTTCTACTCTTATGGGAGAGTACCTCGAATCATTCTTGATTATCATGGTAATTGTGATTAAGTGGACATGGATTACCGGTGGATGTGGTAGAGATACCAATCCGTGAATTATTGTTATATTGACCTGAAATATTTGAGTAGTTGTTGTGTTTGGGGAGGACTGTCGCAAGAAGCGAGTCTCCTTATCTATATTTGATTTGCCTTCGTGTGTAGTTGAAGCGGATAAGTCATTAATTGATATTATGTCATATATGCGTAAATGTCGAAAGTAGGGCCTAAGGAATGTGAAGGTTATTTGGGTTATGTGTTATATTTGAGTAAAAGACACTTAAATTATCTCATGTATCGGTGGTAAATAAATTGGTGAACTCTTAGTTGAGGTTAGGTATATGGCCTAATTAAGAGCGGTTTATGGTTGTATAACTTGCGTGAGTATTTATACATTGGTGTCTCGTGGTGGAGACTATATATATGAGACTAGTATTGAAAGTGATAGTCTAAGTGGGATTATATGGTTTATAAGATATCGCGAGTACGAGTTCTTATAGAACTGACATATATTTGCCTTATGTGCTATAAGTATATTCTCTAATGAGAGATTGATTGTATTCTTGCTACTAATTTGAATAGAAAATCAGATATTCTTGTAGGTGATATCACCCTATAAGTTGACTAAGTGGTGTTTCCCATGTGAGTTTCGGGTTCCCATCAGGTATCATGCCAGGATATTGAGGCTTTGAGTTGATATAAGGTACTATTTTGGTATTCGGATCCCTAGATAGAGTACACTAATTGGGATGATGGAATTGATGATTCAACTTGGGAAATTATTTGATAAAGAAGATAATTAGCTTAGCGAATCTCCGTAAGGATAAATTAGTACTATATTTAGAAAAGATGATACTTGGTGGTTATTTATAGATTAGAGAGATCTCAAATAGGTAACTGTGAAGAATAAGTATTCGTTATCCCTTGTTGATGATTTGTATGACTGATTTTAGAAACTAGTAGAATACTCAATGGTTATTAGTTGAATTTTTCGGAGTGTTACAATTACAGTGAATATTTGCTTTAAGGATATACTTAAGACAACATTTGTATCTAGTATGAACGTTTTGATTTGTGGGTGTGTATTAGCTATGGAGAGGTAAATAGGGTAAATGTGAAGAAGTATAATAGATATAGTTATTGGTGACTTAAAGGATCAACTTCAGGAATTGGTAATATATGTATATGGTTTGTTTTGAGAAATGATTATCATTAGTTGAGAAAATAAAATGAGGATGAATCTTATTGGAAGACAGGATACTTTAGGATGATTACACCCTATAGGTCGACTTAGTTGCGTGACTCATATGAGGGATTAGTGTGATGATTGGGAGGTATTGGCGTTATGCGGATTTTGAGTTTGTTGATGGTTATCGAGAGGTAAGTTAGTTTACACTGTTAATGTTTAATCGCAATTTGGGGATGATTGATCTATGTGAGTTCCAATTATATTTTCTTATTAGGAGATAATGGTAATTGATCGGAAACTTGAGGTATGCAATACGTTGTTACTAAGTACAATACCAATATCAAAGGTAGGGAATAGATGACTCAAATTAAGTAAAAGTGTTGAATATTCAACTTGAGGAGTTATTGAATTGAGGATGATTTATCAAGTTTATTATCTTAATGAATGTTTTAGTGCTATTTATCGGAGATAGTAATAGTATTGCGAGACTGTGTTTTCTTATAGAGAATTTAACTAAGTATAAATATTATGAGTGGTGGCTACACTATAAATAGAGGTCAAAAAAGAAAATTATGTTAGAATTGTTTTAAATGTGTTTTAAAACTTTGGATTGTATATTGAACTTCGGTATGAGCATTTGTGCCCTTCGGGGATAGTTTGATTTATTAAGGTCAGTGAACCGTTATTGTGCACATTAATATCTGTGAGTAATTTGATTGTCTACCGCTGGTATGGGACGGTTGTAGATAATTAGATCGCTCGAGTTAGTTTTGTTTATCTTATCGATCTTTTGAAATTTCTTAAAATTGTGAGTGGTTTAGTTAATTAAAACTGGTATGGGACGGTTTTAAATAAATAAACCATTCGAGTCTCATTGGATCTCTTTTTATCTATCATTTGGAATTCTGAAAGATGTTGTAGATTTGGGAAATGACATGTTATTTTAAAGATATAATTCGTACCGCAGCAAGTAGAAAGGCAACCTAGTTCCTCTATAATGATTAATTGTATTAAAGTTTTGATCCGAGAAATGATTTGATAAATTGTGGGGTTATTAATGTGGCGGTCGCAAAGAGACTCGGTTTTTGTATTGGAGTTGGATCGGCTCCGTTGTGGGCGGCCAACCATTTGATTTGAATATTGATCTGTCACTGGACCTGAACATAATTGGAACATTAAATTGTGAAATATGGTCAATTAATATTCCGTTCGTGGAATCAGGGTCTTATTAGCATGTCCATATTTATTATTTCATGGGCAGTTGTTTAATGTTGTATTATGAGAACTGCGGATAAGACAATTGAAATAACTCGTTTCAAGTGAGTCAAGACATAAGGTGATTTGATCACAAGTGTGAAAATAGAATTTTGACGTTGGAAGATTTATTAGAACATTTAGAGTTCTAGATTGAACTTGAGAGTATTATCACGATGGATTTGTGATTGAGTTACCTTGGAAGTAAAAAGGGTATGTTGTTTTGTTTATAGAAAGTTGATTTGTAATTCCTACTCATTATATAGGAATATAGTGATGAGATTCTTTGATCAAGTCCTCATATATGTTAGGGGTTAGTTTGATTGTATAAACCCCATAGTATTAAATGGATTGGATAGACATCAATTGGGGAAGGTCCTTTTGGAATGTATGAATGCTATTAAGTTTAATCTTGTGAAAATTTGAGGAATCATTACTTATTGTTGAGGATATGCTACGGGCATGTACAATGGATGTTAGTAGTCGATAGGACGTATGGTTACCAGTGGTTGGGTGCGTATAATAGTAGTTATTATTCTAGCATTGAGATAAAACCGTATGAGGCGTGGTTCGAGAAGAAAATATCGATCTCCAATTTGTTGGGGTGAGGTTGGTGAAGCAAGGCCTAAGGTAAATTGACGCCAAAGTTTGTTAATCCATTTGAAGTTTTAGAAAAGGTTGGTGATTTGACTTATAGACTGGCTTGGAGCAGCTTATAGAGTATTCGAAGTTTTAAATGTAATATCGTAATGTATTTGGTGACATAAGTTGTAATACTTTTATTTATTTATATTGAGGTCGTGAAAATTCGGGTTAGTGATATTTGTATGGTATTCTTGGAACATTAAGTTGTAATATCGTATTATTAATGAAATTAGAAATCTTGGGGAAGAATCACAACATTGAAGAGACTATTTGGGAATTGGAGTCTGAGGGATACATAAGTAACCGAGGCAGGTTGAACATTTAGGTAAGTGACAGTCAAATTCGGGACGAATTTTCTTTAAGGGGGAGTGAGTGTAACGACCCTAACCCTAGGCACTAATTTTAGTATTATATTATATGTTTTTAATATTAATGTTAATTTTTTGTGCTCATTTTATGTCTTTAAATTCTTATTTTAAGATGAGATGGTTGGGAAATGATTTTTTAAAATCATAGGATTGCAAGAGACATTAAATAAAGTAATTTGGTGAGTATAAAAAATAGAAAATAGATAAAGTATGAAGTGTAGTCTAGGTGTGTAGTGTAAAGAATTAGAATGGAGGGTTTAATTTAAATGATTGGGAAGGCT
Organism: Adenophora triphylla var. japonica; assembly: GCA_022495995.1. NCBI lineage: Eukaryota > Viridiplantae > Streptophyta > Magnoliopsida > Asterales > Campanulaceae > Adenophora > Adenophora triphylla. Next base: position 143,123 of record JAFEMH010003649.1, read on the forward strand.
TTAGTTATTTAGTGAAGGGGGGCCAATTTCTCCCTTCCTCCTAAAACCCCCCAAGTGTCCACCCTCCCATACTTCCCCCTTACCCCTCACCTCCAATCACCTCATTTATGTACTCTTCCCTATACTTCTTCCATCACTTTCTCTTTCATCTCCTCAAGTATCAAAAAGCCATGGAAGCCCTCTCCCCAATATCTCACTTTCCAAGTGGCTAGCAAGCTTAATCCCCCTCCATTTTCAACCCGGTTGTACTTTTGATTTTGGGGCAACTAGGAGAGTTGATCAAGCCAAGAAAATCCTTAATCCAACTCTTATTTCCTAAGGTGAGTTATTATGACTTCCCCTTCTATGTGATGTTCATAAACTATTTAATGTTGTTCTTGTTATTGAAATGGTTGTTTGATGCTTGGAAACCTTCTTGGAGTTGAGAAATTTAGTTAATGATTTAGAATGTTGTTGTTGGTTAAGAAAGTAGGTCAGGGTAAGCAAATGGGTTTAATTAAATTAAGAAGTTCAAACTTGGAATGTGGTAGTGAAATGGGTAGAGGTTCAAGGGGTAAATGATCTAAGATTAAATCATTTTGGGTTACATGGCTTAGTATGAGAGTTATGAGGTTAGTAAGCCTTCTAAGTTCACAATTTAGTAAGTTTGGGTTTGTGTGGTTCAGCTGCCAAAATCTGGGGAAAATGGCTCGTGGGCGGTCGCCCATGTGGGCTGAGCGGTCGCCCATGACCACAGCAACTATCTCCCTTCCTTTTCAAGCTTGGGCGGTCGCCCAAGTAGGCTTGAGCGGTCGCCCATAACCCCTTTTGGGCGGTCGCCCTTGTCCTCCTGAACGGTCGCCCATGACCCCAGAAACTACCTTTCCTCTTACCCTTGCTTGGGCGGTCGCCCATACCCCTTTGGGCGGTCGCCCATGTTGACAGAATTTGGTCCAGTTCCTTGTCCTTCTGAATTTTCAATAGTAACCTCCTAGCATGATCCTTAACCAATATAAAGTAATGGAACCTAACCTTTCCGGAATATGAATTAATCCCTTAACCTAGAGTAAAGTAGAATGTTTGAGATACTTAATGAGACCTTGAAGGGGTTAAAGGGAACTAAGGAAGCCCTTTAAATACGATTTAGGCATTGTTCGGCAATCTTGTTTGACCACTTATTAAATATGACTTCTACTTGGTAAAGTTAACTTGGATCCTTATAGAGATCATGTATTATTGAATATTGTCTAAGTGTGGTTAGTTGCTGATAATTTGTTACTTCACTTGAGTACATATTCATTGTTGGTATTATGCTTAGTGTATTACATAAATGTTGCACTATGATATTGGTTGAACATGAGTATATTTTACCATGTTGCTATGTTGCTTATCCCCTTTGTGGATTATATTTCAAGTAACTATTATGTGCTTGATAATTTATTAATCAGCTGATGTTGGGGGTATAACATAATACGATCAATTATGGAAGTGTGACCTAATGTGATCAGATTATGTTATATCTGTGACCGTCCCCTCCTTTGGCCACAGGTCGGGGTTATAGCATCTGTAGTAAGCCAAAAGCCTTACAGAGTTGCTACTATCTTATATGGTTCCATGAAAAATGGGTCTTATAAGATGTGAGTATTGCTTAAGCAGCTCACCTAAGATTGGAATTTTATATCCAATGTTGTACGACTATTGTTCAGACGGGAAAAGGTAAACCGAGATAATGTAAAGTGTTTACAGCTTTTCCAATGTGTTATATGCAACTTGTTATGTGTTGCATCTTATATGACATATTGATGCATTCATAATAGCTTGCTGAGATTTATTTTCACCCCTCTCCCTTTAATGTTTTAGATCCCGAGACAGGTGGACTGGCCAAGTAAGGGCAGAAAGGAGTTTAGAAGTGGTATTTTGGGATTGTTGGGTTATGTAGAGGTTAGCGTAGAAAGTGTATTTAGTATAATTCATTTGGGGAGTTTGTATTTATAAACCTTGATTTTATATTATAACCGATACTTTTTTTGTAACTAAAACAGTTTACTACTTTCAAAGTTGTTCAACTCTTTTTCCTTTATGGAAAGGTGTAGAGTTATTTTGAAATGGTTATGATAATTGTGTTTATGTTTGAAAGTTAAAGCAAAGTTTTAAAAGTTTTGGAAATTTGGGTTAGTTGAGGACGCTCCAGCTCGGGACACGTGTAGGTTCCGGGTCGGGGTCCTCACACTAGTGATGTAATCCAGTTCAGAAACAGGCAGGGGAAAGGGTCTGAGCAGGAGGGCGGCCGTACAGATAGGCATGGGCGACCGCGCAGGAAGTTTTACAAAACGGGAGAAGTCTCTGCTGTGTTGGGCTGTCGCGCAGGAGGTTGAGGGCGGCCGCGTAAGTGACGTTCCAGAATTTATTTGTTTCGTAATTTGGTTTTGATTGATTTAAGTAGGGCTATTTTGGTACTTTCTTTACTACGTTTTCATTAGGGTTTTTGTACTAGGTTAGGAATATAAATACTCTCTTTATTGTTTTGTTAGATTAGTTTTTGACATTGAATTTATTTTGAGTTTCTTAGCAATTGAAGGTTTTAACCTTGATGCTTTTATGCTTGTTCCTTGAATTTCCTAGGAGATTTCTGATTGAGTCTTAAGTGACTTATTAAGTCTTAATTGACTTGAAAAACCCTAGTTCGTGGATTCGAGCTAGGTCAAGTAATCGTTCAATCGATAATTTGCCTATCTTGTTACTATATCTTTAAGTTTTAATTCCGCTGCAAACACTATTTACATCATTTTAGCTTTAATTTCATCTCAAACCATACAGTAAGAGAAGCATGGGATGCCTTGAGGCGTTCAATGGTTTTCTTCCGTGAACAGCCGGTTGGGACTATTGCTGCTTTGGACAATTCATCCGATGAGCTTAACTATGATTAGGTGAATTTCGTTTATCTACTCATAATTTTGATTTTGCTAATAATAAATGTAAACCTTTTTTAATAATGTAATTGTTATTTAATTTCAAGTTAGCACGTTTACTGTCATTACTAGACCACCACGTAAATCTCTTGGCTATTATGACAATCAATGGGGGATGCACACATGGCTAATGTTTTAATAAATGATGTTTAGTACCCTTGTAAATTATTTTTATTGTAGTTTCTTATAATATTTTCATACTTGAAGCATGGTTTCTCCCGCCCCCCCCCTCCCTCTCTCTCTCTCTCTCTCTCTCTCTCACGCGGGCACACACACACACACTTCACTATCTCCCCACAAGGTAAAAGCAAGTTCTTAATAAATAGTGCTTTTGACAGAAATGTGAATGGGGACTCTTTTCTTTTCTCACCAAGTTGAATCATACTCCATCTGTCCCATCAAAATAGTCCCACTTTTTTAGTGGTTGATTTGATTGAACTTTGACTAAAGATTTAAGAAAGGTTAATTATCCAAACGAAAATTTAAACATTATTATTGGTAGTACTTTTAATGGTGTATCAATAACAAGTTTTAGAAGTTCATTTGGATAATTTATTCTTCCTAAATCTTTAGTAAAAACTAAATCAAATCAACCACTAAAAGAGTGGGACTGTCTTTATGGGATAGAGGGAGTATGTCAAAACTAAATCTGTAATGAATGATTTTATGGCAGGTTTTTCTGAGAGACTTCATCCCAAGTGCCTTGGCGTTCTTGATGAATGGGGAACCAGAAATAGTCAAGAACTTCCTTCTGAAAACACTCTGCCTCCAATCATGGGAGAAGAAACTAGACAACTTTAAGTTAGGAGAGGGTGTAATGCCATCAAGTTTTAATGTACAACATGACCCTGTTAGAAACACAGACTATAGTTGCAGATTTTGGTGCAAGTGGTGCTATAGGAAGAGTGGCTCCTGTTGATTCTGGTTTCTGGTGGATTATATTGCTTCATGCCTACACAAAGTCAACAGAGGACTCGACTTTGGCTGAGTTGTCTAATGCCAAAGGGTTATAAGACTTATTTTGACATTGTGTCTCTCCAAAGGGTTTGATACATTCCCAACCTTGCTTTGTGCTGATGGATGTTATATGATTGATCGTAGAATGGTAAGTAACTTGAGATGTTGCCTCTTAATTTTTACTCTACAATATAACTAGGATTGATCTTGACCTTTACATGATACTCCATCAGTTAAATTTGTTCCCACTTTCTATTATTATTTGTACCAAAAAGAAAGTCTTATTTCTATATTTGAATGGTTAAAATAAGTAAAGTTCCAAAATTTGAGTGAACTTGATGTGGATAATGGAGTAAGATTAGTGTCTTTTGTGTGTTCTTATGTTCATTAGGGGAAAGTGATGGAAAAAACTATACTTATATCACTAAATTGTTGAATAGTAAAATGGGAACATCTGTATCGGATGGAGGGAGTATAATCGAAGTTGTTTTTGATAATCAATACATCCATTCCTAAGTTTATCATTGAACTGAAATAGATGTAGGCAAGTCTAACAGAGAAGAGTATCTTCTTAAAGATAGTCAGATACAAAATGGGAGAGAAGAGAGCTTTCTTTCTTGAAAAATTGACTTGGTCTCAAGTCTGTATGCCATTTTATTTATGAGAATGTGTGATTTACAATGGACTGGCATGATATCCTATTGTTGATCTTTTTTTTCCCCTGAAATTGCCAAACACCAGAAAATCTGGAAAATGTGTTCTAGAAATTCATATTCCGTGATAAAAACAGAGCCTCAGCAATATAATTTCTAGGTGTAAATGATATCGAAAACACACGTACACACACAGAATTCTAACGTTGTTTTTCTTTTATGTTTTCTGGGTGTTTATGGGTATCCAATAGAAATACTAGCACTGTTTTTTATGGCCTTAAGATGTGCATTGCTTCTACTTAAGCCCGATGAAGAGAATGCATAATGTATTGATGGAATACAGAAACGTCTCCATGCTTTGAGCTTTCACATGCGCAGTTACTTCTGGCTTGACATAAATCATTTTATGTTTATTGCTTCACTTTTCTATATTGGAGAAGGATCAAATTTCATTATGCAATTTTTGGGGTACTATTAATTGTCAAGCTTAAGTTGTGCCATAGAATGCACGTTCATCTTACTTTTCACTTCTGAATTTGTTATTTTTGGCATACTATTAAGTTGTGCCATAAAATGCTTATAATAGTAGTTTGACTAACAGTAGTGTGTATTCATACGTTGAAGATAGAAGTATCAATTGTGCAGACGGATTGCTTTTTCGAGTTTAATGTATCTTTAGTTATCCAAGTTTCCATTGCTCGCAATTGTAGCTATGAAATTTCCGAGTGCCCACTTCAGGGTACAAATGCAGCATTGAGGGAAGTAGTTTGGAGATTTTTAGGTTATGCCGCTTTAGTTTGTGAAATACAACCTCATGAAAGATATGTTAAAAAGAAAACAGACTCGCTACAAAATGAGCGAACTCAGCTCGCGTCCTCAAAATTTGGACGAGTTAAGAAACATTACAAAGCAAGAGGAAGGCTTGAGCTGACCAAGTGGGTATTAACATCACTCACAGGCTCAAACCTGATGGGACAAAATATAATTATGCCTCAGCATCCAAGGGTGTAAAAGTGGTGGCTCACAAGAAGGAAGCCAAGGAGCAAGCAATATACTTGGAAAGGACCATGATAAATATTTTTCTTCAATTACACAATTCCTGCAATTTTTATTTTTTTGAATATTCTGTCTACATCCTTATATTATCTCTCAAATTTATATTGGTTTCATAATCTTTTCAGAGCACTATTGGTACTCATTTGCCTCTAAGAATATGTAATCTACAAATGATAATATTGGGATCACTGAATAGCCAATTTAATATTTATCCTTGTATTTTTATTGACTCTTTTATTTATGGCTCTGTTTTTGTCAAAGTGTTATGGACGTGCGTTTAACGCACGGGTGTTACACTAGTTATTAGTAATGTTTATACATATAGAATAAGTAAAATACATATTTTAATGATTAAAAAAAGGTAAAATGCTATCGCAAAGGCAAGGGAATGCAGGGATAAATCATAAAACACGATCTTTACTCTCTCTCTCCTCAAAATTTCTTTTCCGCCTACCTTCTCTCTAAAACGAAAGCCTTAGCTTCGTCATCTCCATCCATGGTTCCTTAGTCATCGATTTGGTTTTCCTCCGACAAACAGGTCACATTTCTCTCTCTATTCTGCGTTTTTAATTTTGTATTTTTGTAAAACCCTAAATCTACCCCCATTATGAATATCGTTTCAAATTCTCAATCCCTACCTTCGATATGCTTTTTTATTATATGGATTTTGTTTAATTAGTTTGCGTTAAGAGTCTAATTTGGTGAAGTTGGGTTATTGAAGAAACTATAAGGGTTTTATAAAGTTTTGAGCTTGTTAATGCTCATTTTATTGCTTTGATTATTATATGGAACAATTTGATAGGAAGGAGCTTGATGGAAACAGTAAAATAATTTCGTTTAGGATCTTAAAAATCTGTCTATTTATGCTCAAACAACTTATTTTCAATAAATATTACACTATTTTTTTTATTTTTCTTATAGTAGCCCTCTTTTCTCTTTTGTGAATCTGTTCATGAAGGATTAAGTTCAAGTGTCTTTGAATCTGTGATTGTGTTGTTGAGTTTTTGTGTGGATGGAACCTCTAATCTTTCGTATGCAAACATATGATATACCCTTATTTGAAGTTGATCGTGTACATCTTTTCTTGAACGGATTGCCATTCTGCTTTTATTTACAATATAAACATAACATCTCAGTTTGAGATCTGTCTGGATCATTGATGTAAGTCCAGAATGATGTTCCCTTTTTTTCTTTTTTATTCTAGACAGATCAGCTAGAAATGCTATGTAGGTACTCCCTCCACCTAAAGAATACATGCACGTAAAGTGATAAAGCACTAGTGCCCTTACATGTGATATTAATCCAAAATATAGTACCCAAATTTCACCTACTTAAAATTATGGTAGAGCTGAAATATTTGACAAGATTTGCAAGTTGGTTTTTAAAAGATTTTGATACTTGTATAGTTGAAATTGAAAGCGGAAAAATAAGATTCTTTAACTAGACTAAGGGAGTTATTATTCTTGATTAGCATTAAAAGACATCATTGTTTGATTTGTACCATATGATGTTGGGGGTTCTTCATTTTGTTATGAGATGGTCTGATGTTTGATGTTTATTTAGGTGTATAATACTCGTGTTGTTTTAAAAGAAAAGACATCATTGTTTGATTTACACATTTTTTGGCTTTTATTTTTAGATAATTTTTGAAACAATATATCATTATTTTGGGACAGAATGAGTATCTTTAAATCCATCCATTGACTTTAAGTATTCTTATTTTAATTACAATATTCTTTAACATATTCACTCATGTTACAGATTTGGACTTTGTAATCTTAGCACTTCGCCATCACTCTGTTTCTTCCTCTTTATCACAACGAGAGCTCTAAGAAAGGTAACTATTTCTCTTCTTCAAAAACTTTTATATGCTATTATGAGAATCATTTTGAGTATTGACTTTGAGTAATGCATTTTATTGCAATTTGAATGCATTTTTTGAGGTTTTTTTTATCGCAGTTTGAGTTATTCTTCAAAAACTTTTATATGCTATTATGAGAATCATTTTGCTAGTTTTAATCAATTCGTTGAAATGTTTTTATCCAGTGTTGTCATTTTTAGATGGCATTAATCTGTATTAGAATGGTGTTTATGAATTTATCTTGATTTGCAGGAAACATGTCCCATCATCGTGATTGGATGTATAGGGATGGTGTTGTGAATTCAGGTTATGCGGAAAAATTTATAAATGGGGTAGAAGAGTTTCTTGAATTTGCTTTTTCACATCCAGAGTGTGTGGCTGATGGAAAGATAAGGTGTCCTTCAAGAAAATGTGATTTTAGCATATTTAAGTCACGAGAGTGTGTACGAATGTGCTTACTTAATAATGGGTTTGTGCTGACTATAAAAGATGGAGCAGACATGGGGAATCTAACAGTGAGATGGAAAATATTAATACAAAAGATGAGAGAAATGAAAATTGGGCTAGTGAAATGTTAAAGGAAGCCGTAGGTCCAAACTGTAATCCATTTAATGAGAATCCTAATGCACAATCAAAAAGCTTTTTTGATTTATTTGAGTCTTGTAATGAACCATTGTGGAATGGGTGCGACTCTTACACTAAGCTCACCGATGTTAGTCAATTGTTGCACTTGAAATCTGAGTACGGGATTCCGAATAAGGGGTTTGATGCACTATTAACTTTTATAAAGAAAATGTTGCCGAAGGATGAGAAATTGCCAGAATGTTATTATAAATGTAAGTCTTTAATGAAGGGTCTAGGTTTGCCTCATGAAAAAATACATGCTTGTGAAAATGATTGTGTTTTGTTTGGGGGGAAGAACAAAGACTTGATAGCATGTCCTACATGCGGCGAGTCCAGGTACAAGAGCCTTGAAAATTCCATAATTGAGAAACGTAAGCCTATACCAAAAAAAATCATGCATTATTTCCCGCTCATTCCTAGACTGCAAAGACTTTACTTGTCATCAAAAACTGCTGAGCACATGAGGTGGCATAGTGCAAACCGTATGGATGTTGAGGGTGAGATAAGACACCCTGCATAAAAATTTGTTCTTTTAGAATAATACCTGCTTCAGCGGTATCAAAGATTAACGAGATCTTCAGAAGACATTACAATGAGCTCAGAACAAAATGGAGTCATTGGAATGATGAATTAAATGATATGTGGCCAGATTATCTGGTAAAATGTCATTTCAATCATAAATTTTTTACTTGTTTAATAAGTTTATATTATTAGTCTTGAACATGTATGGGTTTTATATTTGTAATAGCTTGATTGTCAAAATTCCATATTTTGACAGTGATATTTTGTTTCTTTCGCAGAGGTACTTTAGGTTTGCTTCGCCTGAAGAGGAAAAAAGGGGTCGAATTGTGTGGGAGTATCTAGCTGCCAAAAACTTTCTGAAGATCCTCTTTGGGTGGAAAAGAACTGCATTAAAGGCGTATGGAACAATTGAGGCTGCAAAGAACCATACGCCTGAATGGACAAGCAGTGATGTATGGAAGGCATTGTATAACTATTGGTTGTGCTCTGAGTTTGTTCGTGCTAGTGAGCTGCGTAAGAAAAATCTAGCTTCTTCGATTAAAAATATTCCACACACATCGGGGAAATTGACTTGAAATTGGTAAAGTAAAATGACTTTTATATAATTTGTTTGTATTTTGTGTGTTCTGTTTAATCATCATTTGTTTTTTTAATCATTTTTCTACTTGCACAAAGAGTAATAAATGTGTATTAACATACAGCATGCTAGCTTGGGTCGTGCTTCGAATCAAATTGAACGTTTTACAGCGACTCATATTAAAAAGAACAAAAGCAGTGAGAACAATGAAATGATATGGATTACTAAAGATGTTGAAGAGCTTCAGGTATATATAAGAATGTTATATATATCTAATGTGTATTAACATACAGTCTCTACTTGCTGGAGTTTGCTGGAGAGAGTGAGAGTATGAGTATCTACTTGCTGCAAGAGTAAAGACACATACTCTCACTCTCACCAAAGAAACTCTTAAGGAACCCGCAGACTCAAGCACTTGCTACTTCCTTTATAACCCCCCCTCTCTCCAATTACTTGCCTGTGTGATACAGCATTCAAGAAATCTCAATCTCAATCTCTCTCCCTCTCCCTCTCCCTCTCCCTCCATTGTATCCTAATAGTAAGTCCTCTCTCTCTCCCTCTCTCTATTCTTAATTTCCCCCGCCCCTGTTTTTATTTTCCTTATAATTTCCAAGTAGCAGTAGCAGTCTCTGCGGGTTCCTTCTGGAGTTTGCTGGAGAGAGTGAGAGTATGAGTATCCCCTCGTGTTAAATGTCAATCACAAGGAACAAATCACTTTACTTATACTCATTCTCAAGTTCACAGTAGGTATATATAACATTCTTGTAGTCAATTAACAGTAGGTATATGAATCAGTTAGATAATTTAAGCAAAAGTTTGCCCTAGTACGACATTTTTACCCGCATTTGATCCTATTTTTACACCCTTTCCTTTAGAATTATTTTACCCAAAATTAATTTTGACCCGCATTTGATCCTATTTTAGATAACCCTAATAACTTTCTAACCTCTATATTAATTTTGACCCCCCTTTTCATAAATTTCTGGCATCGCCACTTGATGATTTATTGCTTACTACATCGGAGTTAAGAAAATGCTTATGGTTGAATCTCAGCCAGTTATGAGCGTGAACGGACCTCTGGCCCTCTAGAATTACCTCCCTTGATCATTTAATCTTTTCATACAGATACTCTTTTATTAGGACTTATTTTTTATTTTATTTCCTGCTTTAGATTGAATCTAGTGTTATAGACAGCACTCAGGGTTGTTCAAGTCTGGCCCTTTCTTTGATGCCAGATTGTATTCCTATGGCTATTTTCTTGTGTGAATGCTATTCTCCTTTATCTCCGGTCTTGATAGAATTTGCTTAAGTGGAAAACGTCAAGCTTGCTTATTAAAAGATGTTGTAATTACAATGCACTTGATCCTATCTAACTTGTATTCTCTCAACATTATTCCTTTGTCTAATATATAGGTGGTCTATGCAAATGAATTGCGTGAAGCAAATGGGCTGGATCCTGCAGTTCCCGTCAATGCAATTTTGAATCCTGGATGCGATGCAGTTTCTGACCCTGGTTGTAAGGCATGGCAAGTGGTGGCCGGTGGTGTAAGGAAAGGAAGATTATTTGGACGACCGGGCAAGAAATGGAAAAAATGTTCCGGTTGTGCTTCATCAGTCGATTATGCGGCATACATTTCTTCACAAAACTCGATCGAGGAAATAAGGAATTTGAAAGAAGCTCTACGTGCAAACACGAAGAAACTGGATCAAGAATCAAAATAAAAGAATGAACTAAAGGCATATGTCAAAAGCATGGCTCCTCTTTGGGCTGAAATGGCAGAGAGGTGCGGAATGGGTCCATGTCCTTCTCTTCCTTTGTTCAGCAATGCTAGTTCCTCTACACCTAGTTCAGATGGTGGATCAAATGTTCCAATGGTGATATATCCTTTTGATGACTATGGTGAGAATGATGATGATATGCCATAGTTAAATATACTCCCTCCGTCCCGCCCGAAGAGGCACAAAACCAACCTCGCATGCAAATTAAGGAAAATGATGTAGGAAAGAGAAAAAGTTTAAATGCTGTGAGTATGAAAAATTAAAAAGGAGAGAAATGAGTGGGAGGAATAGTTAGGAAAGAGAATGTTGTGAGTGTAAAAGTAAAGTAGGAGAGAGAATGAGTGGGTGGAATAGTAATAAAAACTTTCCTTTTTGGGAAAGTTCCTTTTTAAATGGGACACCCAAAAAGGAAATTTGTGCCTTTTCGGACGGGACGGAGGGAGTATATGGTTTTAGACTGTCTTATCATTTTGCTTGAAGACTACTATATGAATGTTTGGAAATCATGTAAGTTTTTGGAGATGCATAAACATGTTTGGCTGACTTAGCTATAGCCGTATTTTGAACAAGTATGGAGATATGTTATCAAGTTAATATTAAGAATTTATGTCAATGCAATTTTTGTTTTGATTTATTAGTATATTTCAAACAGGTGAGTCACTGATCAAAGATAATTAAGGGGTTTAATGACAAAAATAAATAAATAGAAATTGTTTATTTGGGGGGGGTGTTTATGCGATGGCCATCACCATCTTTTAATTTTGAAACTACTAATATATTTAATGTATATTCAATCACTATCGCCATCGCATATTCGTATATATTAATATAATATAATTTACATATGAGATGGCAAACCCATCTCAAATTTGGGATTATGCAATGGACAAATATTTAATAAATAAATAAAAAAATTAATTAATGAATGTTATATACGATTAAAAAAACCATCGCAAATTTTATGCGATTGCCAAAGCCATCGCATAAACCTTATGCGATTAGGCTTTATGCGATGGGGGTTTTGATGGTCAAACCCATCGCAGTATGTATATGCGATGGATTATTAAGTATATGCGATTGAAATTGGCCATCTCCAAAAGCAATTTTTCTTGTAGTGTATGTGGTTCTTCTTGCCTTGGCTGATGTTGTTCAGCATCAGTAGCCAAATCTGGGCAAAGGCACGACTCGTGTCCTGGAGCACAAGTCGTGACCCTTGGTTTTCACTCGTATGTAGTAGTCGTGAGAATTAAGGCACTCGTGCGGGGGGTTGGGCACGAGTCGTGCCCATGATTGTTTTATGATGTCAACTTTGCAAGCTTGTAGACCTAAGCAACCTAGTATGGAATTAGTTCCTCTTTAACTATGATTATAGTACAACATTAGTACTTCATTATGGAGTCTTAAATGACCCAAATTGATAAAGGGAAGGGCTTTAAATATTGTCCTGAAAATGGTTGAAAGTCAATTGTGAAACGTTAACCAAAGTTGGCAAAACATGGTAAATTAATATGAAACCTTTATAGAAGGTGTTTAATATTACGACATGGATATGTAGGGCTTACTTGTTATTCATTGTGCCCACATGTGATTGCATATTCATGGTTGGTTGTGCACATTGTATTGAAATACGCGTTGCACTACTTTGTTGGTTTGAACATGAGTATTATAACATGTTATTGGTTTGGCATTATTCAATAGTGTTTCAGTGTAAGTTTCACTATTGTGATGGTTTAGCATGAGTAGCATTACCATGTTATATGTTGATATCCCAATGCGTGGACTTATTTTCAAGTAACTGTTTATGTACTTGAATGTGGTTATATGAACTGATGTTATGGGTATAGTGGGATACAATCAAGTATAGATTTGTTCTATAAGTGATTGGATTGCATTATAGCTATGATTAGGCCCGTCTGTTGGCCACAGATGTGGGATAGGCCACTGCTGTATCGGGCCAGAAGCCTTACAGATAGCTGGGAGTATTACATTATATTGTGACTGGGCCCATCTGTGGTTACAGACGTGGGATTGGCCAATTCTGTATCGTGCCAACCGCCTTGTTGGCTGTTATGGCTCGTATGTCACCGAGGCGGGCGCATCATGGATTCCGAGGCGGGCGCCTGGAGGGCCGTGGCCTGGGGCGTGGGCTGAAGGTTTGAGGTGGGCGCTTTGGAAGGGCGGGCGAGGCGGGCGCCTCGGCGACGGTAAAGGTGCATCACTTGGCTTGTCATTGCCCAGGCGGGCGCACAGCATAAGTTGGGCGAGCGCCTCGGTGTGACGGGGGGTTTTGGGCATGACGGGTCTCTGCGTATTTGGGTCTTAGTTTGGCTAGGGTTTGTAGCTTATATAAATAGTTTGTAATCCTATGCATGATAAGACATAGCACATAATAATACAGAGGCAAGGTTCAAAACCCCAATAATTTCCATCTCTTTTCTCTTTCGATTTCTCAATTGCTTGTGTGTTCTTAGTTATTGTTTAATTCCTTCCGCTGCGATTTCACAACACGCCTTACAGATCGCTGGGAGACTTATATGTTTTGTATGACTTACTGGTCAGGCGGGAAAGGTAACGTAAGGTGTTTACTGATTTCCCAATATGATTATGAGAAACCTGTTTATGTGTTGCATGTTATATGACATATTGATGCATCCATAATAGCTTGCTGAGATTTATTCTCACCCCTTCTCCCTTTATTGTTTTGTATGTTGTGTTGTAATTAAGCCTGGGAGTTGGTTTTGTCTCAAAGTTGGCATGTGCAAGCCTTTATATTGGTGTTGTGGGTATTTTTCAGCATGGTGACATCTTCAGTTGATCCTGCATATCAAGATGTCATTCCACTGTAAGTATTGTTTTAATATTTACTTATTTAATATTTACTAAAATCTTTATTCTTATTTTCCAGTAATTAAGAGAGAAATGCGGGATATTCTCCAGCACGTTCAACACACCTTCAACGGCTAGGGCGACTTGGTCTCACGGAGGTTGAAAGGATAAGCCTATATCCCGAGATTGTAGGAACAATATTTGACTCTTTCATACTTACTTATATTTAAGGGGAAATGGAGATGGAACAGACACTAAGGCTCATACGCACACACACTCTACACACAGGCTCTTGTAATCCTCTCCATTATCTTCCAAAGTTGTATTCGTGATCATTATAGTGAAACTTTTAAGGTTGGAGACCTAACTCCCGGGGTTTTTTCCAAAGAGGTTATCACCTCCAAGGTTTTCCTCGTTAACAAATCGTGATGTCATTATTTCTTTTTTATGCTTTTGTTCCATATAATCGAATTCCATAGTCCCCTCCTTATTGTTCAATCCACACACTAGTCAAAGTTAAGATTCTACTCTATTGTTTTTCTACCAAAACAATTGGTACTGTTTGTACTTAACCAGATTATAACTTGTTAAAGCAGGTTTATATATTACCTCCAAGTAGATAGGTTATTTTGATGTTGATTTTAAAAGGGTGTTATACTTTACAAGTTAATCTAAAGAAAAGTTTTTTTGAAAGGGATATTTTGGGGACCATCCAGCTATGGACACGAGTCTATAGGTCCCGGAATTGGGGAGGCCCTCACATCTAGGGTGTCCCAACCATCAGATATCCAATACTCATATATAAGTTCTAGTCATTTCTGCAACAGATATCACCAAAGCATTTCCGGTGATAACAAGACGGACATTATAAGCCTTATATAACTGAGAACATCAATAGAAAATATATGTAAACCATCCGACATGCTTCTTTGTTTGCTTTTTGTTGACCACATGGGGATGGGATAGAAATTGAAATCTCACACTTTGTGAAGCACCACTCAACCCCTGGGCTATGCATGCTTTTTGGTTCATATTTCAGGAGTAAATAGTTATATTTGTTCCTTTCAATACATTCCATTTGAGTGCGTTAATTATAATGACAGATTACTTTGGTTCTAAACACTTTGACTTTATACACGACCTTGCTGATGTATAGCATTCCTAAAAATTATCAAACTTCGAAAGAAAAAAATACGTGAACCCATCCAACTTCTGGTGCCCCTACTGCTTTGAGGAAGTAGATTTTCAAACTTCATTACTCTCGATATAGATGACAATTATTGTACAAAAATCATGATATATATGATGTCACGATATTTTTGTCATGGGCATTACAATTCTAAACATGTTAATAAAATTTATGGAAGAGACAACGCTCAAACTTAACAATAGCACATAGCTAGGTAGTCTCAAGTTACAGGGGATGCAGTTCTGCAGAATCAAATTAATGGCTTCAGAGACCTAAGATAAAGCTAAGATAAATTGTACAAAAATCATGATATATATGATGTCACGATATTTATCTTTAAGCCTATGTTAATGACAAAATTATTTATCAAAACTGACTTTTTCAATCACAATTAATATCCTGGAGAGGCCAAGCCGAATTAAGATTCTCATTATGATGTAAACGAGTTGCAGCGGAATAATAAAAAGGATAGACAAATAATTGAATCAACAACTATTTGACCTAATTCGAATTGAATCATAAATTGAATTAGGGTTTGAAGAGGTAAACACCAAGAGATGAGAACCTTCACAAGGAATTCAAAGAACTCCTACAAGAATCTCTTGCGAGAATCTTCTGCAAGTCAATCAAGACCCAAAGGGAAAAACCCACAATTGCAAAGCAATCAAAATTCAATAATTTTAATAAATCAAAACGTATCCTAAAACAAACAATGAAAGAGAGTATTTATACTCTAAACAAAACCATAAACTACTTGGAAAAGGAAAAGCAAAACAATCCTAATTAAAACACTTCAAAATAGGAAACAAAATCAAATCGAAATTCCAAAACCCGCTTGGAAAAGGAAAAGCAAAATAATCCTAATTAAAACACTTCAAAATAGGAAACAAAATCAAATCGGAATTTCAGTTTTTTCTTGGCTTGCTTCTTTGAGGGATACATCAGATACATCATACACCTCCACTTCAAAAGAATTCGTCTCCGAATTCTGGCCTTTATAAAAAGAACATGAGTTTGTCGCTTTTGATCCTCCATTGTTGACCTTCCGCCCCGACCTCCCCTTGATCAACATCTGACATCTTCCATCCCAAATAAAGAGATATTTCGAATAAAGCAAATCTTTTATCGTCCTTGGAAGAAAGAAGAAAACGTGTCCATCCCATTTAAACAAGTATTTGGAATACATATGACGACGAAGCATAAATAAACGCATGAAAATTTCCTCCGAAAACATAAGACTATCATCCGTATTAATCCCATTATCTCTTGGCCGATCAACCTCCCCATCGTCCACATGAGTAATCATAATAAAGTCACCGACAAAAATATCGCCCAATACAAAATTCAATTTTGCCACAAACCAATTACTTCGAATTTCATAATTCACCTTGGACTCAATAGGGGCATGAACAGGGTTTATAATAAGGGAAGGAATATTATCATCACAAACCTGAATGTCCTCGTCCTTTGCACATAGATTTTCAACAATAGACTCCTCTTCAACAACAGGATCTTCTTGGGCAGGAAATATATCAATAGCAAGGCGATTTTCTTCCTCGAGACGCTTCAATTTAGCCTCCCTTCGTGCCTCGAAACGATGAATTCTTTTCGTATAAAGATCGATTTGGACAAGACATCGTTCAGCTTCTGCCCAAACTACATCCCTTTCGTCGCGATACTTATCCACCAAAAACTGATGACTTGCTTGAAGTCGGCCGTTTTGAATCTCAGTTTCAAAATAAAGCATCAAGTCATTCTTATCATCGGACTCCTTATAAAGTTTATTATACTTTATAGAATATTTTCTTACTTGACAACGATCAAACTCCAAACGCATATCGATCTTCTCAAGAAGGGATTCTTCTTCTCCACCATTGTTGGTCATCTTTCTTGTTAGATTTTCTTCCTTGGATCGTCCTTTGTCTGATACCAACTGATGTAAATTGGGTTGCAGAGGAATAATAAAAAGGATAGGCAAATAATTGAATCAACAACTATTTGACCTAATTCGAATTGAATCAACAATTGAATTAGGGTTTGAAGAGGTAAACACCAAGAGATGAGAACCTTCACAAGGAATTCAAAGAACTCCTACAAGAATCTCTTGCGAGAATCTTCTGCAAGTCAATCAAGACCCAAAAAGGAAAACCCACAATTGCAAAGCAAATCAAAATTCAATAATTTT
This sequence comes from Adenophora triphylla var. japonica, assembly GCA_022495995.1. Lineage (NCBI taxonomy): Eukaryota > Viridiplantae > Streptophyta > Magnoliopsida > Asterales > Campanulaceae > Adenophora > Adenophora triphylla. The sequence goes on from JAFEMH010003649.1 coordinate 160,300, forward strand.
AATAAATCAAAACGTATCCTAAAACAAACAATGAAAGAGAGTATTTATACTCTAAACAAAACCCTAAACTACTTGGAAAAGGAAAAGCAAAACAATCCTAATTAAAACACTTCAAAATAGGAAACAAAATCAAATCGAAATTCCAAAACCCGCTTGGAAAAGGAAAAGCAAAACAATCCTAATTAAAACACTTCAAAATAGGAAACAAAATCAAATCGGAATTTCAGTTTTTTCTTGGCTTGCTTCTTTGAGGGATACATCAGATGCATCACATTAAGAAACAAGACGTGGCCGTGCTGGTATTATATTAATAACACATTTGCCAAAACATTCTAAAAGAGGTTATTTGTTTCTATCTTTTTCATTTTTGTTCATGCGTGCCTTCAGTCCGTCGAAACACAATGGCTAAGAATGGTGGATAATCTATTGTAGGAAGTTTTAACATTTAACAAAGCTAATTTAATCTCGCTGTTATATATCCAATTTAATCATATTGACCGATTCTTAGCCATCTTTCCCTAACAGATTAGATCAGATTGCAGACTCTTAATGAGTTTAGACGGCAAGTTAATTAATGAATAAACTTTGAAATTAATTAAACAGTGCATTGTTAATCACTAGGATTCAAGAGCTTCAGACCTATATATATAGAACTGGTGTAATAACATTTCATCACACAACACACTTGTTTTCTATTTCTACATTTGCTGTTATTTCTCTTATTGTTGCGACTTCTGAAATGGCAAACCACGCAACCTTGTTGAGTCTGCTTGCTCTCACTTTCTGCTGCATCGCCTTTGCATCTGACCCTTCTTCCCTTCAAGATTTCTGTGTAGCCGATACAACTAGTTCAGGTAATAATATTACATGTTCTTTGCATTAGCCTTCTCCCATTCAGCATTAGCATGTTTGTTACTCCCTCAATCCCTAAATGAATGTTGAAAAAAAAAATCAAATTTACTCTTGATTAAGAGAAAATTTGAAACTTTGTTCGACATTCATTTAGGGAGGGAGGGAGTATAGTACTAGCGTACGTAGAAGCTAAGAAATTTGTACTTCATTTTCAGCCAGGCTAAATGGCCTTGTTTGCAAGAATCCATCTCTAGTTGAAGCCAATGATTTCATTTTCAGTGGGCTCCATCTCACTGGCAACACATCAAACAAACAAGGGTCCAGGGTGACACCCGTATTTGCATCTCAGCTACCGGGGCTCAACACCCTAGGAATTTCTATGGTTCGGATTGACTACGCACCAATGGGAATCATTCCACCCCACACACACCCAAGAGCCACCGAGATCCTCACTGTTCTAGAAGGTTCTCTTGAGGTTGGATTTGTTACTTCAAACCCTGACAATCGTCTCATAACTAATGTTAAAGTCTGAGGTTCCACCTTAAAACCAATTGGTGATAAGGGGAGTAGCCCAGGATCTTTATATATTATAGGCAAGGTTTGTCAATTCCCAATGTGGGATAATATCTCTAACACGCCCCCTCACGTGTAGCGGGCTTTGCCAAAGCTTACAACGTGGACTTATCAACCGGGTGGCGCGGAGTAACATCGTGGGCCGTTGGGCCTGCACGAGTAAGAACCTGCTCTGATACCATGTTAAAGTCTGAGGTTCCACCTTAAATCATACTAATGTGGAGTGGTGGGGTGGTCGCGGTCCCTACAAATGGTATCAGAGCCCTTATAGATCCATGGCAGCCTCTCCTTCGTCCGCCATGTCTTCTCCTTGTTCTACTCTTAAAACTTCCGCTGCGACCCCTCCCGCTCTACCTCTTACTCTGAACATACAATCATTCCTAGGCCATTGTCACTTGAACAACGACAACTACCTCAATTGGCGATCGTTGTTCTTTACCGTACTAACCACCTTCAAAATTACGTTTGCCGTATTGCAAACTGAGCCTCCTTCGGCCACTCTTGAAGACGGCAAGGACAACCCTTGGTATGATTATTTCACTCAAGCATCGAGCCTAGTACTAGGTTGGATCAAAGCGACGGTCTCCTCAAAAATTCAGTCGCGTGTGAACCCATGTATTACTGCTCCCGCCGCCTGGAATCTATTGGAGAAACGATTCGGTGGTAAGTCTCGAGTTCTGTGATGATGTTGCCATTCGCGGGAAAAATTCGATTTTTGCGTTTCTTTGAAAAAACCAAATAAAACCGGAAAAACGGAGTCGCCACGCCATTTTAATTTTGAAGGCCAAAACATTGAAAAAAGCCCGAGATCAGAGATTTAGGTTCGGAGGTCATGTTACGCGTCGGGAAGGACGTTAGTGTGCACCCGACGCGCCCCGTAAAAACGAGTCTTCCAAGCTGAAAATCATTTGTGTGTGTGTGTGTGTGTGTGTGTTTTGGCCAAAATAAGTTGAAACTCAGAAAAGTAAAAATTGGGATATCTTTTTAAGACTTTAAACTGATCCCATGATTTTTTGGAAGATTTTTGGATTGAGATTTGGTACTCAAAAGACCTTTTGAAGTTGAGAGCCATTTCTGCCAGAATGAAAAAGGCAGTGGACCTTTGATTTTAAAAGGGATTCAAGGGTCTTAAAACTTCATAATCTGGATAAACTCAGAGAATGAAAGTTGTTATAGACACCTTAAATAAAGTTTGTGCGAAGGAATTTTCCATTTTGGAGAAGATTTGAGGGGTCAAAACCTTCTGGAAACCTCAGATATGAGATCTGGATTCCCAGAAGCTGATGAACTAGCCTCTGAAAGAAAATTTGAAAAGAGGAGTTTTACTCACCCAAAAAATAAGATAAAAATATGTCTGGAAATCTATGGATGTTGGCTACAAAAAGTATTTTGTAGTCAACACCAAATTCCAAGTTCATCTGTGTCCAAAAATTAAGACCATGGACTGAGGTCTGAGAAAATTGCTACTGGACAGCAACTTCTCAAGAAAGAAAATATGATTTTAAGGGGGGTTTTGCATCCATGCTTGTCCCTGTTGGTGATTTTATATCATCAACTTATTTTATTGTAATGGTGATTTACTAAGAGATCAATGTGATTCGTATTAGACTCTGATACGAGTAAGGGAAAGTGTGGAGTACACACTCGTTTGAGCTAAAACGAAGTCAACCTCGATAAAGAAGTAAAAGTTAAAAGGTAGCACATTTTGCTGATGTGCTCGGCCGAGCAGAGTCCTTGACTCGGCCGAGCAGAGCTTAGCGAATTGGCCAAGTTTGCAGGTGTCATGCTCGGCCGAGGCAAGTGCCTTGCTCGGCCGAGCAGTATGAACAACACGGCCGTGCAGTTCATAAGACACGGCCGTGCAGCTTGGCAGAATCTCATTAGACATGTGTGCTCGGCCGAGCGAGTCCCTTGACTCGGCCGAGCAGTTCCTGAACAGGTGCCAGTTCAAACTGAATAGTCACATCTCTTGGCTAAAATCATGTCTTTTGGTTATACCTTTTAACTCATACCTCTCCATCTGTATATATACAGGGATTGATCTCAGTTGTACATAGATGAAAAACACAAGAGTGAATTACAACAATATAACGAAAGCAATCAATTCTCAAGGTTTTGATTTGTTCTCTTTGCCTAGAAAACAAATTGCGTGATTGTCTTATCCCAATAAGGATTTCGTGTAACCCAGGCAATAAGGGTCGAAATACTTTATTCGGAAAGTGGATTATACACGATTCAATCATATATCCGGAAGCACCATTAGTATCAAAGACCCTAATTCCCCTACAAACGAATAAAGTATTTGGTGATACTCATGGCTGGTGGAAGTACTTTGAAGGAGATGACGAACAAGTTTGGAAAGCTAGACAAATTTGAAGGACAAGATTTTCGGCGTTGGCAGAAGAAGATGCACTTCCTTCTAACTACATTAAAGGTGGTGTATGTTCTTTCTACCCCTATTCCGGAATTGCTTGAAGATGACAACTTGGAGGCAATCAGACGTAGATCAAAGTGGGAAAACGACGACTACATCTGCAGAGGACACATATTAAACGGTATGTCTGATTCTCTCTTTGACATCTATCAAAATGAGGAGTCTGCTAAAGAGTTATGGGATTCTCTTGAATCCAAGTACATGGCAGAGGATGCTTCTAGTAAGAAGTTCCTTGTGAGTAATTTTAATAATTACAAGATGGTCGATTCAAGACCTGTCATGGAACAGTTCAATGAACTCCTTAGAATCCTTGGACAATATACACAACATGGGTTGAAGATGGATGAGTCAATATCGGTTTCAAGTGTGATTGATAAGTTGCCTCCCTCCTGGAAGGATTTCAAACACACTTTGAAACATGGTAAAGATGATCTGTCTTTGGTTCAACTTGGTAGTCACTTGCGCATAGAGGAATCTCTTAGGGCGCAAGAGGATGACAAAGGCAAAGGAAAAGAAGTTGCTGGACCCTCGGTCAATATGATTGATGTGGGTGGAAACAATAAAAACAAAGGAAAGAAACGTAGTTTCAATGACAATGGTTCTGGTTCCAACAAGAAGCCTAAATTAGCATGTTGGAAGTGTGGCAAAACTGGTCACTTTAAGAAGGATTGTCGTGTTGGAAACAACAAGAATGGCGCAAGCACCAGTGGTTCGGGAAAGGGGTCTAAGGACCATTCTGAAGACCAAGGATGATGCTATTGCGTGGTGGATTGATTCCGGTGCCACAACTCATGTTTGTAAAGATCGTTGTTGGTTTAAGACATATGAACCAATGGAAGACGGATCTGTTCTTTACATGGGTGATGACCATTTCGCTCCTATTCAAGGAAAAGAAGTGTGGTGTTGGAATTCAGTTCGGGAAAAACTGTTTCTTTGTTTAATGTTTTATATGTACTAAAACTTCGTTTCTGGTCCTGTATTGAACAAGTGTGGATACAAACAAGTATATGAATCCGATAAGTTTACCTTATCGAAGTTTGGTGTATTTGTAGGATTTGGTTATAATGGGATGTTTATGTTGAATTTAAATAAAATTTCTAGTTCTATTTATATGATTTCTTCTGTTGTTATCAATTCTTCATAATGGCATGCTCGGTGGAAAATATAATATTTCGAAAGGCTTTCAATTCTTAATGTAAGATTATCCCATTTTGAACATAGCCACCATCATTAGATGCGTTGTGAGTTTGTTCAAATGCATAGCCACGCATTTAATAATGTGTTGTGAGTATGCGGATCTACTTGCTTTGGTTGAATATTTATTCACCATTAAGTTAAGAATTGATAAGTATTTCGGCTGAATCTCAAATGAATGATCATTTGATTGAGGTACCAAGTGAGACACCCAAACCTCGTAAAAGTAAAAGAACAAGGAAAGCTAAATCATATGGTTCTGATTTTCAACTATATTTAGTTATGGGATCAAGAGATCAAATTGAATCTCAATACTCTTACTATTATAGTATAGAGGAGGATCCAAGAACCTATGATGAAGCAATAAAATCTCGAGACGCTGGTTTTTGGAAAGAAGCCATCGATGATGAGATTGGTTCTATTGTGGAAAATAATACATGGGTCTTGTCGATTTACCACCAGCCGTAAACCTTTGGGGTGCAAATGGATCTTCAAAAAGAAGATGAAAGTCGATGGAACTATCGACAAGTTTAAAGCTCGATTGGTAATCCAAGGCTTTAGACAAAAGGAAGGGATCGATTATTTCGATACCTATGCACCGGTTGCTCGTATCACTACTATTAGATTTCGATAGCTTTGGCGGCTATTCGTAATCTATTGATCCATCAAATGGATGTCAAAACAGCATTCTTAAATGGTGATTTGGAAGAAGAAGTGTATATGGAGCAACCTGAAGGATTTGTTATGCCAGGTAATGAGCATAAGGTATGTAAGTTAATTAAGTCATTGTATGGGCTGAAGCAAGCACCTAAGCAGTGGCATCAAAAGTTTGATGAGGTTGTTTTGTCGAATGGTTTTGTATTAAATCAATCCGACAAATGTGTATATAGCAGATTTGATGAATCCGGTAAAGGTGTAATCATCTGCCTATATGTTGATGACATGTTGATTTTTGGCACTGACCAAAAAGTAGTTGATAAAACTAAGAAGTTTTTATCATCAAAGTTTTCTATGAAGGACATGGGAGAAGCCGATGTTATTCTTGGTATAAAGATTAAACGGATGAACAAGGGAATCGCAATTTCACAATCTCATTATATTGAGAAAATTCTCAAGAGGTTTAATTGTGAAGATTGTTCTAAGATTAGTACTCCCATGGATCCAACTGAGAAACTTGTGTCTAATACTGGTAAACCTGTGTCACAGCTTGAATACTCAAAAGCCATTGGCAGTTTGATGTATGCTATGACGGGCACTCGACCTGATATTGCATATGCAGTAGGAAGATTGAGTAGGTTCACTAGTAACCCTAGTAAACAACATTGGCATGCTATAACAAGGGTGTTCAAGTACTTAAAAGGTACTATGGACTATGGTTTATATTATAGTGGACATCCTTCTATTTTAGAAGGTTACACAGATGCCAGTTGGATCAACCAAGAAGATTCATCTTCTACGAGTGGTTGGGTGTTCTTGCTTGGAGGAGGTGCCATTTCTTGGGCTTCCAAAAAGCAGACATGTATTACACATTCTACAATGGAATCTGAGTTTGTAGCATTGGCTGCTGCTGGAAAAGAAGCGGAGTGGCTTCGGAACTTGATATATGAGATTCCATTATGGCCAAAACCGATATCACCAATGTCTATCCATTGTGAATTGTGATAGTGCTGCCACCTTGGCTAGGGCCTATAGTCAGATTTATAATGGCAAGTCTAGACACTTGGGTGTCAGACATAGTATGATTCGGGAGTTAATCATGAATGGTGTGATATCAGTTGAGTTTGTTCGGTCGCAACAAAATTTGGCTGACCACTCGACGAAGGGGTTACCCAGAGACTTGGTAAATAAGTCTGCAATGGGAATGGGATTAAAGTCCATTTAATCCTCTAATTGTGAGATACCCAATTCCCTTCTAATACAACGTTAGAAGCTTGAATTCAATGTGGAAAGCTCGCAGTTGGAGATTGGAACACATGTTATTATTTTTCCCAAGGTATGTGTTCAGACCTGCAAGTAAACCTAGGTTGAAGAATATCTTCTTAATAGTTCCTTTGAAAAATTGCAAATGCAGGTGCAAGACTAAAGGAACTACCTTAATGAACATGAAGTTTTGCCGCTTCAAGAAGCTAGGACTTGGCTTCCTATATGTTCACCAATGGATATGGACACATGGCTTGTAAAGTGTCAAGATTAAACAAAGAGAATTGTACTGAACTTATGTGTATAGTATCTTCAGGTATTCATATGAGTTGACGGGTTCAATCGTTACGACACCCCGATTCTCGAGTATTTGAAATGTGTATTATACTAAGATGAAAATTCAATCGCAAGACATTTTCATTTATGCATTCGTTTGTTTCGTTATTTATAAAAGTTTAGTAAATCAAAGGATTACATTAAAATGGAGGGGATTTGTTGGTGATTTTATATCATCAACTTATTTTATTGTAATGGTGATTTACTAAGAGATCAATGTGATTCGTATTAGACTCTGATACGAGTAAGGGAAAGTGTGGAGTACACACTCGTTTGAGCTAAAACGAAGTCAACCTCGATAAAGAAGTAAAAGTTAAAAGGTAGCACATTTTGCTGATGTGCTCGGCCGAGCAGAGTCCTTGACTCGGCCGAGCGAGCTTAGCGAATTGGCCAAGTTTCGGAGTGTCATGCTCGGCCGAGGCAAGTGCCTTGCTCGGCCGAGCAAGGTAACAACACGGCCGTGCGATTCATAAGACACGGCCGTGCGGCTTGGGCGTAATCTCATTAGACATGTGTGCTCGGCCGAGCGAGTCCCTTGACTCGGCCGAGCAGTTCCTGAACAGGTGCCAGTTCAAACTGAATAGTCACATCTCTTGGCTAAAATCATGTCTTTTGGTTATACCTTTTAACTCATACCTCTCCATCTGTATATATACAGGGATTGATCTCAGTTGTACATAGATGAAAAACACAAGAGTGAATTACAACAATATAACGAAAGCAATCAATTCTCAAGGTTTTGATTTGTTCTCTTTGCCTAGAAAACAAATTGCGTGATTGTCTTATCCCAATAAGGATTTCGTGTAACCCAGGCAATAAGGGTCGAAATACTTTATTCGGAAAGTGGATTATACACGATTCAATCATATATCCGGAAGCACCATTAGTATCAAAGACCCTAATTCCCCTACAGTCCCCATTTCCCTAGGTTTTGGTTAGTGATCACTAGACATTTTAGTGGTGAATCAACTATACCAAACCATCCTTGGGGTACATTAGGACTAAGCATTTCATTTGCTTGGGAAGGGGAATTTTATCCTTTGAAATCAAGATTTAGTGCTTGAAAATGGTTTTTTAGGGTTTTGAAAGTGCATTTTTGCAAGAAAATAAGAAAAGCTTTGAAAATAATGTTGATCTTTGTAGAAGATCATCCATGGAGATGGTCTTCCATGGTGATCTTCTTAGATCTAAAGCAAGAAGATGAAGGAACTACATTTTGTAGTTTGAAGATGCATGCATGGTTGAGATTTAGGGTTAGGAAGAGGAGGGTTTACCAATCTTCCTTGTGTTCTTGAGTGTTTGGCTTGAATGTATGAGTGTTTAGGGCTTTAATATGAGAGTGAGTGGATGAGTATGAGTTGGGAAAGATTGGAGAGAAAAAGGTGACAATTCTTGTGAATTCTCACTGTTTTCTCTCTATATTTCGCCGCAGGTTCGGTGCAAAATGTGTTCTTCCTCTTATTTTTGTGACTGGAGGGCTCAATTTATAGCCCTCTGAAAATGACAATCTCATCCGCGCGGATGATCCGGGCGGCGTGCACTGTTCATTAAATGCGGCTTCGACTTTGGACAAGAAGAATAATCTTTTTCAAAATTCAAATTAACGGCCGGTTTTTGTGTTTCCGGCCATTGCCATTTTTGGTTTTCTTCTTTTGTTTTGCTTTTTGAGATTCTTTTTAAGGTTTAACCTTAAATAACAATGCCCATTTTACCCTCACTTTGTTAGAAATGTTAGGATAGTTAGGAATTGTTAGAAATGTTATAACTTTCGTTAATTTTCTAACGAAAATTCTAACAAGCTCAAATTGGAGCACTTACAGTAGCCCCTCGGCGACGGCGCTTTCGAAGGAAGCGGGGTCGTCGATAAGAGTAAGGCTCCATATTTGGCAGGATGATCGAGTGATCGGGTGGCTGAACCTAGCGATAGGCTACCTACGTATCCCGAATGGGAATCAAGCCAGTCGTAGTTCGGGTCTTTGACCCTGGAGATGATGGTGTTTTAGGTGCCTCGAACACGATGAGCGAGTTCTACGATCGGTTCTTGGAAAGAAACTTCTGCTTTGGGGATAAGAGATGACCATTTTTGGTCTGATGGCTATCCGCTCTGCTGGGGATAGGAATGACCATTTTTGGTCTGACGGGTATCCGCTCTGCTGGGGATTTTTGCGATTTATCGCTTTCCTAGTGATAGCGTCTTAGGTGCCTCGAACCTTGATGATGGCGTTTTAGGTGCCTCGAACCTTGAAGATGGCTTTTTAGGTGCCTCGGACCTTGATGATGATGATGGCTTTTTAGGTGCCTCGGACCTTGATGATGGCGTTTTAGGTGCCTCAGACCTTGATTGATGGCCTTTCGGTGGACTTCGTCTGCTGCCGAAGGAGAGGGTGACCGTTTTGGTCGAGGGGCTGGACCTAATGATAAGCTACCTACGTATCCCTAGTGGGAATCAAGCCCTTTCGTAGTTCGAGTACTACTCGAGATTCCGTTGGCTTTTGGGATTCCGTTAACTTTGCTGGGGATTTCGTTAGCCTTTGCTGGGGAAAATCAGACGTACTCGTCTGGGAAATTGGTCTTACGTTTGACTGCCGTTGGCTGATTTTGATGAAAGATACGGGATCCGTTATCTTTCTCGGGGCACTCGGTCTTACGTTTGACTGCCGGGGGTAATTTTGATGAAAGATACGGGATCCGTTATCTTTCTCGGGTCACTCGGTCTTACGTTTGACTGCCGGGGGCAATTTTGATGAAAGATACGGGATCTCGTTATCTTTCTCGGGGCACTCGGTCTTACGTTTGGCTAGGGGGAAGATTTTGATGAAAGATACGGGATCTCGTTATCTTTCTCGGGGGACTCGGTCTTACGTTTGGCTATAGGGGTAATTTTGATGAAAGATACGGGATCTCGTTATCTTTCTCGGGGCACTCGGTCTTACGTTTGGCTTGCCAGGGATGATTTTGATGAAAGATACGGGATCTCGTTATCTTTCTCGGGGCACTCGGTCTTACGTTTGGCTAGGGGATGATTTTGATGAAAGATACGGGATCTCGTTATCTTTCTAGGGTCATTCGGTCTTACGTTTGACTGCTTAGGGGTAATTTTGATGAAAGATACGGGATCTCGTTATCTTTCTCGGGGCACTCGGTCTTACGTTTGACTATAGGGGTAATTTTGATGAAAGATACGGAATCTCGTTATCTTTCTCGGGGCACTCGGTCTTACGTTTGGCTAGGGGTAATTTTGATGAAAGATACGGGATCTCGTTATCTTTCTCGGGGCACTCGGTCTTACGTTTGACTGCTTAGGGGTAATTTTGATGAAAGATACGGAATCTCGTTATCTTTCTCGGGGCACTCGGTCTTACGTTTGGCTTAGGGGTAATTTTGATGAAAGATACGGGATCTCGTTATCTTTCTCGGGGCACTCGGTCTTACGTTTGGCAGAGGGGTAATTTTGATGAAAGATACGGGATCTCGTTATCTTTCTCGGGGCACTCGGTCTTACGTTTGGCCGGGGATGATTTTGATGAAAGATACGGGATCTCGTTATCTTTCTCGGGGCACTCGGTCTTACGTTTGAGCTATGCAGGGGTAATTTTGATGAAAGATACGGGATCTCGTTATCTTTCTCGGGGCACTCGGTCTTACGTTTGGCTGCCGGGGTAATTTTGATGAAAGATACGGGAATCTCGTTATCTTTCTCGGGGCACTCGGTCTTACGTTTGGCTAGGGGTAATTTTGATGAAAGATACGGGATCTCGTTATCTTTCTCGGGGCACTCGGTCTTACGTTTGGCTAGGGGGTAATTTTGATGAAAGATACGGAATCTCGTTATCTTTCTCGGGCACTCGGTCTTACGTTTGACTAGGGGTAATTTTGATGAAAGATACGGGATCTCGTTATCTTTCTCGGGTCACTCGGTCTTACGTTTGGCTAGGGGTGATTTTGATGAAAGATACGGGATCTCGTTATCTTTCTCGGGGCACTCGGTCTTACGTTTGACTGCCGGGGGATGATTTTGATGAAAGATACGAGATGTCGTTATCTTTCTCGGGGAGATCGGTCTTACGTTTGACTGCCGGGAAGGATTTTGATGAAAGATACGGGATTTCGTTATCTTTCTCGGGGCACTCGGTCTTACGTTTTACTGCCGAGGGTAATTTTGATGAAAGATACGGGATCTCGTTATCTTTCTCGGGTCACTCGGTCTTACGTTTTACTGCCGGGGGTAATTTTCTTGACAAGGGGCTGACTTTGGTTAACTCTGTCAAGTTGGGGACTGAACTGCAGAGTCCTGAAATTTTAAGGGGCAAAAGGGTCATTTTGACCCTTGCAATCCTGTCCGCGCGGAGAGGACCTGAAAATCAGGGGTATTAATTAGGGCCAACGCCCTTTCTCTTCCCCATTCAGTTTTTTCAAAATTGTCGAGAGCAGAGAGAGAGAAACTGCAAAATCCGCCATTTTTGGCCATTTAAGCTTCAAAATTCTTCCGATTTCTTCGATTTTTTGAGCAATGGAACACGGGGAAGGCGCTTTTCAAGGCCAAGGACGTGGCCCGGTAGCGGAGAGGCGATTGGAGCTCGTCCGGATGAGGAGGCATTACAATCTTTCGCAATCGGTTGAGGAGGAGCATTACCCCGATGCTTGGCAACATTGGGCTTCGGATCCGCATCTCCGAACGGTATACTTTGAAACCCTTTGATCCCTTTGTTGATTTCTTGTTTGAAAATTTTGGGTGATTTTTGAAATTTTTTTTGAAAATTCGAATGATTGATATTCTTGGCTTTGAATTTTGATTTTGATGCTTTGCATGTTGATGATGAGTATATGAGTAACCCAAAATGTGCACTTTGCTTGAGAAAAAGAATTGGCATTTTTGCCACATTTTTTTTTTCAATTCGAAAATTACATGTGAAAATTCGAAGAATTGTGATTTTTTTTTTTTGAAATTGCATGTTCTTGATGATGATTTTTTTTTTGAAATTGATTTTTGATATTGATGAATGATGATGCAATGCATGCATTTTGTTTGGAAAGAATGGGCATTTTGCCAATATGAGATGTATGTATGTTTAGGATTTTTTTTGAAAAGTGGGACGGATTTTTCCTCCCGTTGCATGTAAGATGGATGATATGTATGCATTTTTTTTGTTGAAAATGGGACGGAGTTTTTACTTCCGTAGGAATGCATCTTTTTTTTTTGATGAATGCATTGGGACTTGCTGAAAATTGTTTTCTTTCATGCGAGAAAAATGGGGCTATGCTCATTGTATCTTTGTTATCTTTGTCGAATTTTTTTTTAATGTAAATGCAAATGCAATCTTTTTGACATTTTCTCTTTTTTTTTTTTTTTTTTTACGGGCGGAAACCGTTTTGTGACGGAGCAGAACAAGATGAAGACTCGAGGATCGGTGGAGTACGTGATTGACTTGTGGGATCGGCTTCCGGATGCGGGCCGAGGAGCTTTGCCGAGTCAGAGGCAGTTGTTGTCGAGACGGGGCTCACGGGAGTTCGTCGAGTGCTTGAGGGGGTGGTCAAGTTCCCTAAAAGCAAGGGCTTGATGTTTGCTCTGGCGCGGCCTTTGGTGGGACGCGACCCACACCTTCCACTTCTTACGGGGCGAGGCTACGGTTACGCCCTCCGATTACTTTGCGATTACGGGCTGTCCTTTAATGGGACGCGGCATTGAGTGGCGGGATGGCTACGGCGATGCCGTCTGCGAGCTCTTACGGGATTTTCCCTATTCCCAAAAAAGGGGATGGGGATGGAGTATGCCGTGGTTTACGGGAAGATCGTGGAGACCATTGTGAGTTATGAGGTGGGGAGGAGAGGATAGGCGCCGATCGGATTGCCGGGGCCTTCTTGTGGTTTGCTTTCTCGAGCACGCTCTTTGGACATCTTTGAGGACGGCGGTCTTTGCCTTCTTGAGGTCCTTGGAGGACATGGAGACGGCCGGAGATGTCTCGTGGGGAGAGGCCGGGTGGCGAGCTTTATTTTGCTCTTGATAGGTACGGCGGAAGGCTGTGAGCTCCTTGTCTTGCTTCGAGTTTGCCACTGGAGGTATAAGCTCTCTTTTTGCTTTCCCTCTCTCTTCTTTTGAGCACACACTTTTATTTTGCCTTTGGATTGATTGGATTTTTACCTTTCGCGGTATGGGCGTTGGAGTTTTCCACGTCACGGTGTGGCGGCGGCCGGCGGAGTACGTTCGGGCGTATCCGGCCATGCGGTCTTGGTCCAAGCATGCCGGGAGAAGATAAGCTCCGGGGCGTACGACTCTCAGTACGCGGATTGCCTTCCTTTGACGGAGGCCGAGACGGATGAGGGGATGATATTCTTCCCACAGGATCGCTTTGAGGTAGCGCGGTGAAGGGCGGCGAGATACGGGACGGTGCGGCGGAGGATTTTGAGGGTCGACTGCGATGCCTATTATGCAGGAGAGAGGGTGACGCGCCGGCATGGCGTGAACTCGCCTTTGAGGACACCGGTGGAGCCTCCCGCCGATATGATGCACCCGAGCGATCGGTCAGTGACTGGGATGATTACCGAGCGAGTCGGCACTTCTCGGACTTCGTGGCGATTGAGCCGTATGCGACATTCGTCTTGAGGAGGCGAGGATGCCTCGGAGTTTTGGATAGGGAGGGGCTTGGGATCCGCGGTACCCTCGGACGGATTTTTCCTATATCCCGGGATGGGGTCCGATTGAGGGTGCGAGATCCCTCGGCCCGGCGACTTCCACGAGATTTCCGGCCTCGTCAGGAGTATGAAGGTATGGTTTCACCTTTTCCCCTTCTTTTCTTTCCTTTGTTTCATCATCTTTAGCATCACCTCTTTTTTTTTGACGCTTTTGCTTTTGTGCGGTTTTCGGAGGTGGTCGTCGAGAAGGCGACGAAGCAAGTGATCGGGGCGAGATTCATCGGGAGGATGGTCGCTTGCGGGGCTCCTCGAGGCTAGAGCGAGGCGACCACGGCGGCGCGCTGTCGAGACGGGAGGCTTCCCTATTCGCTCGGAGACTTCTTCGAGACTCCTTTGTCTCCTCTCCTTGATCCCGCGCGGTGCGCCGGATCACGTCATTCTCGGGGATCCACACGGGCGGGGACACGTTTGGCGGCATGGCGGGTCGTCTTCGTACGTGCGGGAGTCCGACGCCTTCACCTTCGGATACGATTTTTCGCGAGATCTCGGCTTGCCCTATCGGAGCGTGCCGGTTGGTCTGACGAGCCTCTCTGCGGAGACGAGGACGATTCGAGCCCGAGATTTTCGGGGCTCTGAGGAGGCGGGCCCGAGTCGCAAGAGGGCGGGGAGACATCGGGTGCTGGAGACTCCGATTGATTTTTTTTTTTGAGATTTAGATTTGTACAGATTATGCACATTTTTTTTTGGATGTAATAATTTAGGATTTTATTTATGTTTGTTTGTTTTTTTTTTTATGCACACTCTCTTTTTTTTTGGAATGTAATAATTTAGGATTTTATTTTATGAATGCAATGCAATATGAATGCAGTGTTGCATGAGCCTTGGTTTTTTTTGCAAGGGTGTTTGGTATATGGGTGGTTTGGGGAGGTTTTTGCACGGGTTTCGAGCAACCGGGACGGAATATTCCTCTTTTGGTGTAGCGACTTGGGTGTTGCGATTTTTTTTTTTTTTTTTTTTTTTTTTTTTTTTTGCAAACTCATCCGCGCGGATAGGGGCGCATCGACATTGTCCTTTAATTTTGGTTCGGACTGGTCTTGCTTTATTTCAAATTCAAATATCCTCTTCAACCTCCGGTCAAACGGCCATTTTCGGGAGAAAGAGAGAAAAACCATGGAAATGGCCAAAAATTCTCCAAAATTGTCCAAAGAAAGGCAAATGTTGTTCTTTGAAAAGTTCAAGGAGTGGTGTAGGGAGATCATGCACGAGAGAAGATCATTCTTTGAAGAAAGGTACAAGATACGATGCTTGTGGTCTCTCGAAAGAATTGGTTCCGGATTATGACCTCTTAAGAGCTTCTTCTTCGTTTTGGGATACTAGAAGGCATGTCTTTTGCCTTTCCTTCAACGAGATTGTTCCATTTGTCGAAGAATTTCGGGCCTTGCTTGGAGGTCCGGAGGTGGAAGAGATAGCGGTTCCTTTGCCGGAGGGGCTTCTTTTGTTGACGATTGTGCGTCCTCCTTCATCTTTCCCCGGAGGAAGCGCAAGGTATGATCCGCGGTCCCGATCATTTCGATATTTCCGGTCTTCCCGACAGATTTAGGGGCCTAGGCTTGGTGGATGATGCCTATTGGGATGCCTTTGCACTTTGTATGTTTGGCACCTGTTCATGGTCTATTCCTTTGGGATCGCCATCGGTCTCTGCTGGATGTTGTCGTTCACTGTCGCACAGGCGAGAGATGTCGTTCCTTTGATTCTTGGGGAGACTTTTCATGCTCTCGACAGATTAGCTACCGGACGGCGGTACATGCGCGGGGGCAGCCCGTTTCTCTTGACCACTGTGGGCGATGGAGCGTTTGGGGGTTCTTCGGGAAACCTACGATATGATCGAGCCTTGGACTTTTGCCGGGAGAGGTGTTGATGTAGATTTTGATGATCGGGGCTCGTGGGAGCGTTGGATGGCGGGTCGCCGGGCGAAGATATCAGATGGTTGGTGCCTCATTGGCGGGTGGAGACTCGCGAGTGCTTGGGGACGGGTCCCATGTGGTTATGCTTAGGGGCTTTCTCGGTCCGGTTTCTACATTCCGGCTCACAGTCCTGAGACGGTTTGGCTTGGAGCGAGGTTCCTTTGGAGGGCTTTGATGATGTAGCCACCGGGGTGGTGGCTCCTGTTTCCATGGATGATCCCTCGGTGTTTCCATTTCTTTCCCGAGCATGGAGGTATGATGCCTTTCCTCCTCGGGTTATCCTCGAGCGTCAGAGACCGGTGTTCTGACCACTTGGTACTGGATTGGTATGAGAGGCATGCAGGAGAGACTCGGGTGGCTATTTTGAGGCGGCGTGAGGCCATTGTGGGTGCGGAGGACCGGGGCCCTGTTTACGAGAGGAGGAGGGCCGAGGCGAGGCCAATCCTCATGACGGGAGCGGAGACGGCGCGGCGATTATGAGGCTTACGTCAAGAGACGGGGAGAGGAGGGCTCCTATGTTACCGGCTAGGTTACGGGAGATGAGGGATGACGCTAGGGCTACTAAGGCCACGACGGAGGCCGGTTTGATAGACCCTGTTCCTATACCGAGCTTGGTAGGAGGAATACCGACATTTTCCGGTTCGAAGAGAAAGACTCGGAGGGGAAGAAGAAGAAGGGAGAGGCCGATGCGAGTGGCTTGGAGTGACTCACGAGGTTTCCAAGTATCCCTTTCTTGCCATGACAGACACATTAGTTTGATTATGTATCTTAGTTTTCTTTTAGCGAGGTTGCCGGTTGTAGGAATGAATCGGGCTTAGACTCATCAAAGAGCTTTTAACTTGTAATGAATATTTGAATTGCTTTAGAGTTTTCGAGACGCTTTCATGGTCGACCAATTGTATTGATGCCAAAGTATGGCTTTTATTTGTGCTTTAGACCGAACCGTTTCATTGCCTACGTTCCCCTCATTTTGAGGAGCTCGGGTCTTCGTAGTTCAACCTGGTGAACTCTTTTTTGTTTTTTTTTTTTTTTTTTTTTGGTGCAACTCTTTTTTACCTAGGCCGCCCTTTTCGGGTTTCTAACCTAGTTGGGTATTACTCTTTTAGCACTCTTTTTTTTTTTTTTGTTTTTTTTTTTTTTTTGGTGCAACCTTTGTTTTTACCTAGGCCGCCCTTCTCGGGTTTCTAACCTAGTTGGGTATTACTCTTTTTAGCACTCTTTTTTTTTTTTTTTTTTTTTTTTTTTTTTGTTTTTTTTTTTTGGTCTTTTTTTTTTTTTTTTGTTTTTTTTACGCGTAGTATCTGCGCACTTGTCACCATTCATTGGGTGTACAAAGGGATTCCCGTCGAGTGCACCCAAGTTGCATGGCTCCTCAGGAGAAGATCTTACGGACGACATATGGCCCGACCCATACGAGGCTCCCATTTGCCGAGAGGGTTGATACGGGTTTGGGGGCTTTTCTTTTAGAACGAGATCACCTTCTCGGATCTCCCGATGCTTTACTTTCTTGTCGAAGGCTCTGGCCATTCTTCCTTGGTAGGCCCGGATGTGTTCCATGGCCTTCGGTCGGCGTTCGTCTAGTAGGGCCAATTCGTCATGGCGACTCTGGAGCCATTCGACCTCGTTGATCGCTTTCCGGCGGTATACGGAGCGAGGGTATTTCCGGCTCGATTGGGAGTACGGCTTCCATTCCGTATGTGAGGGCAAACGGTGTTTCCCCGGTTGCCGTTCGGCGTGTTACGCCCCGAGTGCCGAGTGTAACTTCTCGGGCCAATCTACGCCTTGGACTGGCCATCTTCCGGATGATATTTTCGAGTCTTGTTTCTTTGCTTCGACGGCTCCGTTGGTTTGGGGCTTGTAGGGTGATGACTTGTGACGGGTTATTCGGAATTACGCGGCAACTTTCACATTCCCCTTCGAAGTGGGATCCATTATACGAAATGATTTCGGCCGGCAACCCGTATCGGCACATGATGTTTTCTTTGATGAAGAGGGCGACTTTCTTTGAATTGAGGATTTTGTAGGACTTGGCTTCAACCCACTTGGTGAAATAATCCACGGCTACCGGGGACGAACTCGTGGCCGTTGCTTGCACGATGGTGTGATTTTGCCTATGACATCAATTCCCCAAGTGACGAAAGGCGAGGGTTGTCATGCGGTATAACTCGTGAGGAGGCAAGTGATTAAGATTTGAGTATCGGCGGACATTTGTCGCGGCTTTTGACAAAGCTGGATGCGATCGGCTTCCATGGTGATCCAAAAATACCCCATTCTCGGTATGATTTGCATCGAGCTCGAGCATTCATGTGAGGGCCGCAGTACCACCATGTATTTCTTTCATGAGTTCGGTAGCCTCTTGTTTGCTGATACATCGCGGGAGGGGGCCTTGATAACGCTTTTTGTATAACATGTTTCCCAAAAGAACATAATGGGAGGCGAGCCGCTTCAAGTGAGAGACTTTTTGCTTTGATTCCTTCTTTATATTCCCCATCTTCATTTTTGAAAGAGGCCTCGCCATCCTTCGAATCTTGGTAAATACTGAGTGTACCGGGGATCATTGATCGGTTCGGCTTCCGCTTCAATTTCGAAGCAATAGGCGGGGTTTTCTCTTCTCCCGACTACGAATGGTTTAACGAGACTTTCCTTCGGGTATTTCGACAAGAGAGGCTAGTGTAGCCGAGCATCTGCGAACTGTTTCGGTCTCTTGGCGAGGTAATGAAAGTGATTTCTTTGAATTGAGTTACTAACTCTTCCATGTAAGCATGATACTTACGCAAACCCGGATCCACGGTCTTCCATTTGTTAGAGACCTGATTGATGATGAGGGCGAGTCACCGTACACCTCCAATTCCTTGATATTTCTTTCAAGGGCGGCTTCCAACCCGGCTATGCAAGCTTCATATTCGACGGCGTTGTTGGTGACTTCGAAGTTCGGCCTTCTTGCTATGGGGGTGTGTTCGTCGGTAGGATCGACCGAAGCATTCCTATCCCGTTCCCCTTTTGTTTGACGCCCGTCGAAGAAGAGTTGCAGCGATTTTCTCCTTCTAGAGCGAAGATTCCATCATCGGGAAATTGAGGTTCGAGTCCTCGGGACTCATCACTTGGGAAATCGGCCGGATGTTACGCCATTATGCGTCCTTTTACGGATTTCCTTGAAACATAAGCGATGTCATATTCGGCCAAAAAGAACGACCATTTTGCCAATCTCATGGAGATGGAAGGCTTGTCGAACGAGATATTTGATGGGGTCTATCCTTGAAACAAGATGTATCGGGTGAGGCTGCATGTAGTGTTTCAACTTTCCCACTACCCGGACCAAACTGCGCAAGTCTTCTCGCATGACGAGTAATTGAGTTCGCTTCCTTGGAGCTTTACGCTACGAAATAGATGGCGTTTTCGACTTTGGAATCTTTTTCTCTTGAGCTAGCATAGCCCCAATTGCTTTGTATCCGTGACAGTTAGATATAGCAAGAGTGGCTTTTGCCGATGTGGTGGGCGAGAGAATCGGGGATTCACAAGGTATGCCTTAATCTGTTCAAAGGCAAGGCGACATTACGGGGTCCATTACGTGTAGGCATTCTTTTTCATCAACTTGAAGATTGGCTCGCGGTCGAGGTCGGTGATTTACAAAGCGGCTTATGTATTGCGATCTTCCCATGAAGGATTTCACTTACGTCGGTGTCCGTGGTGGCTTCATTTCAACTATCGCCTTGATTTTACGGGGATCTACTTCGATTCCCCGTTACGTCACCATATATCCTAGTACCTTGCCTCGTCTTACACCGAAAGTGCACTTGGTGGATTCGAGTCTCATGCTTTGTGGTCTCGGAGGCGGCCGAAGAATTTTCTCAAATCAACAAAGTGCTGGCCATCGATCCTCTGGAATGTATTATCATGTCGTCCACATAGACCTCAATTTCTTTGTGGATCATGTCATGGAACAGAGCTGTAGCTGCCCTGCAGTACGTAGCCCCGGCATTCTTTAGTCCGAATGGCATGACCGTGTAGCGGTATGTGCCCCAAGGGGTTGTGAAGGCTGTTTTGGCTTGATCTTCTTACGCCATTTTGATTTGGTTGTAGCCGGCAAAACCATCGACGAAAGATTTGACTTCGTGGTTGGCCGTGGAATCTACCAAAATGTCGATGTTTGGCAGGGAAATCGTCTTTTGGGTGGCTTTGTTCAAGTCTCTGAAGTCTACGCGGCATCGGATCTTTCCGTTGGCCTTGGTCACCGTCACTATGTTGGACTGGCCATGTTGGGTATTCAATGACCACTGATGAACCACTTACTGAGCATCTTTTCTATTTCCTCTTTCACTTGTAAGGACCATTCGGGCTTAATTCTTCTTAGCTTACGCTTTGCGGCTTGACTTAAGGTCGAGCGGTATTCGGTGCTCAACTATGGAAGGATCGAGGCCTGGCATATCTTTATAGGACCATGCGAACACATCCACGAATTCTTTTAGCGGCTCGATTAGGGCAACCCTTTCGGTCCCTTCGAAGAAACTACCAATCTGCGTCTCTTTAGGCTCTTCCGCGTTCCCAAATTCACACTTGTCAAAATCTCTTCGGCAGCTTGGGCTCGATTTTCTTCTTTCTGGACAACCTGCTTAAAGATTTCTTTGATATATTGTTCATTTAATGTGTCTGCCTCTTCATCTAGTGAATCGTTATTAAGCTTGTTTTTAGATTATTAGTTAATTCATCATTAGTTAAAGTGGCAATTAAGGGATACTCGAAAGGTTCATCATTTCATTGAAGACGAAGGGGAATACAACGTTCGCTACTGATTCGTAGTCTTCGGGCGTAAGGCCGTCGGACGACTCGAGAGACTCGAACTCAACAATGAGAGACTCGGAGGATTTTACAAAGGTTGACACGAAAGGACGGGGGACCAATCCAAGCTTGGTGATCATTTCCTCTTTGGTCGCGGACGGGCTGAGAGAGTTTCCCAATTCTTTAAAGGCATCGCTGTCGGTGGCTTCAAAACCCGGGAAAGGCATGGTCTCTGTGCTCCCTCTTCGATCGTTGCTATCATCTCTTTGTCTGAACCGAGAATCAAGCTGTGTTTGGCATCTGAAAGGCGAGCATGTGGATGTAGGGATCTTCCTCAGTGCAGGGACTTCCGTTTCGTCACAATCGACCGCTCAATCCCGGATGTAAGGACGCATTGCGTCTCGGTGAGCCGTAGAAAAATCTCATGTCCCATACTCGAGCGGAAAGGCTTGGCGGGTAGTTCAGCAAGGAGGACGTCCCACACGACGTTCATAGATTCGAGCCGAGTCTGTCGGTGTCTGCTGACTTTTATCATGAAAATCTCCTCGCCGGCGAGGCAAGAATGGGTTTGCGAGAATGCGACAAATGCGTGATTGAGGACCGGGGACTTGTGTGCACTGTATCATGGCGGCGTTCGGCGTTTCCTTCCGATGTGACTCCAAGTGTTGGAAATAGCAATTAAATTTGATGAATCGAACTTCTTCGGAGTACGCTTGCTTGAGTGTGTCGACATAGTTGGCATCGCTAGATTCCAAAGGATGCTTTGGCGAGACTTGCCTCTTGAAGGATGTAGCCGGTGTTTGGCTGTGGGTGTTCTTGGCTATTGTTTCGGCTTCGTTCCCTATGAGGAAAGCTGTCACCCCTTATGACTTCAAGGTCTCCCTGCCGGTTGATGAATTTGACGCATTGGTGGAGAGTGGAGGCTATGGCTTTCATGTGATGCAACCAAGGGCGCCACTAGTAGAGGGTGAACTCGGAGGATATCCATTACATGGAACTTTGCGGGCACCATTTGGGTTTCGTACCGAGTTCAGTCACTGTCCCCGAGAATGGGGACGAGACGAACCGTCGTAGGCTTTGACGGTCCGGGTAGATGGGATCACGCGCCTTTCATTTATGCGGAGGGCCCTCATCATGCGAGGAAGGACATTTACCGATGATCCATTGTCCACTAATACCCCGGGGAGTGACATGGTGTTGAGCCGAATAGTGATGTACAAAGCTTCATTGTGTTGGGAGACATCTCTTGGCAAATCTTCATCGCGAAGGTGATCATACTCCCATATAGGTGAGGATCATAGATTTGGTCCTTGTCTCGGGATGGAGAGTCATCAAGCCGGTCACTTCGTGCCTTTTTCTTGCGAGGCGAGTCTTTGCCGAAGCCCACAGGTTATGCGATGCCTTTTGTGGCGGTTGCCATCTCTAGTCAACATGTTGATTGAGTGGGAGCGCCCAGGCGGCGTCGGTTTTCTTCATCGGTGTATATTCGGGAGGCTGGACAAAGGCGAACCTTGGGCGACCCCGAGGGGTTGGACTTACGTTGCGGTACTGCGGTATCCGAAGGTCTCAGTGCTGTCGTTGGCAAGGCTTTTACGTTCTTTCACCCCTTTTTGCTTTGGGAAGACGGCGGAGTAGAGTACATAATAATCAAATCCCCAGATGGCTCCCGAGCGTTCCCACACTTTGTTATCACCGGCCTCGAATCTCTCCTTCAATTTTCTTTGGGAGGAAATTTTCTTTTTCTTAGGAGGACGGTCCTCGTGTATCCAGTCTGATAGTCCCTTTCAAGGCAATCGGGACAGTCACAAATATCCCACCAAATGTGTTCTACGGCTGGTGGCGGATTTGGGACCTCGGGTTGGCGGTCTTTGGAATGACTTTGAGTGGGCTGAGTCAGGGATCTGGCTGCTGGACTCATCAGTAGCGAGTGATTGGACTCTGCCGGATAATGAGAGATATTGAGGTCCGAGGGAACGGGCACATGTTTGTCTTTCAAGGTAGCCCCGGTCGGTTGGGATATTGTTAAGGTCCCGAAGTGGCGTGTGGCCTCTTCAATCCGGGCTGCATGCATTACAGGCGTTCTTCCGGGACTTTGATGGTGACCATATTCCTTCAAGCTGTTCCACGATTTTCATCACTCGGGCGATATTTGTGGGATCATCACTTTGAGAGGGGACAAGGCGACGGTATACCGAACTCTTTCGTCCACGGCTGTTTGGGGGCCGGTTGCCACTGTAAGTCGGCGGGCGGGAGTCCGGCGGTGGAAACATAGGAATCTTGGGGTAGCATCTTGATGTATCCAGGAATTTGTTAAGAAGAGGAGGAGAACCCTCTTACGTCTTTGCGGTAAAAGTGCCATCGGAATTGAGGCGATAGTCAAACCATGACTTGCGACTACCCCAGTAGGTCATCAATTTGAGCCTCATGTCGAAGTCTCATTTGTTCTACCAACTGGATCCAATCTTGGTGCATGCGAGGGATTTTGGAGGACGGAGCAACGTTATCCCCATCATTACCGGGCGATGCGGACATTCGAAACCCGGAGTTGGAACAAACGGCGAAGGCGATGACGCGCTTGACTCTTCCCAACCGATCAAACGGTGACCCGGTGCCCGAAACCAAGCTTTGTGCGGAGGCTGCGGGGAAAGGACATGAAGGTTCAGATGTGCAGGAATGGAAGGAGGGTAGGTGTTTGGGCTTTAGGCTCATGCAACATGCGATTATTTGTTCACGTTTAATTAAAACATGTTTTATTATCCTAATCGGTTGGAAAAGATTGCTCTTCTTTTTCGCAAACTACTCGATTCTGGATCGGTGGGCCCCGTCACTACGTCTATAAGCCCCTCGTATTCCACCTGTATTTCGACCTCCCGGGGTGGACGGCCCGGGCGAGGGTCCTATAGGGCAAGCGGGTCCCACCGACCGAAAGAAAAACGATCCTAAAAGTCGGCGGGTAATCGAGTCTTAACGAGCATTCGATGTAAATTACGGACAAGGCGACGTCGAAAGTCAAGATCATGTCAGGGGCTCGACAAAAAGTCGGCATGATTTGGGTGATACGCGTCCACGATTGATCTTGACTTGTCGTCGGTTAAGCCGTAATTAGGCATGGAATAGTCATTAATCCTTGATGACTCGGTGTCAATGCTTTGGGAGTCGGTGTATAATTTGTGCCGATCGAGCCGAAGTCAAGGCGCCGGTCAATATCTTGGTCAAAGTCTGCGGCGGAAAACCGGCAACTTCGGCGATTAGGGACCCGAGAGATATTGAGTCGGTGTGCCGACAAAGGCTTGAAAGGAAAGGTCTATACACGGACAGGGCATGACACAGACCAGACTAAAAACCAACCGGGTCTCGGACAAAGTGTGTCACGGACAAGTGCATGGTCGACACGAGGCTCCATGGGATATTTGGGTAGTCATGTGCTCATCCGAGAGGCGTAATAAGACTAAACGGACCGCGACAAGGATTTCCCCGGGTTAAGGACGTAGTGTGCAGTGTACGGTCACGTGCGCGTAGTGTGCAAGCAGTCTATATTCTTTTTCTGAGTAAAATAGAAATTTTTTATGGGTCTTAAAAATATGATGCATGATTTTTTTTGGAAATTTTCTTTTTTTTTTGAAAATCCTTTTGTTTTGTGATTTTTTTTTTTATGAGCACATAAGCACGTAAGCACGGAAATTCCGACAGTTAGGGACATTATTCCGACAGTCAAAATTTTGACTTTCTCCAAGGCGGCCAAAACAACATGAAAACTGTGCAAAAATCAACACACACACAAAAATGATTTTCAAAGCCGGGACGGAAGCTTGACCCTCAAAAGCTTTTTTTTTTTGAAAACGGTGATACCGGTACGTGGGATTGTTAAACCACAATTTATCCCCGACTCGTGTTAGGAGGCGATAACGGGAAATTTAGTGGTTTCCACCAATATACCGAATACCATTTTTTATTAAAAAGCTTAGTCCCCAGCGGAGTCGCCACTGTGATGATGTTGCCATTCGCGGGAAAATTTCGATTTTTGCGTTTCTTTGAAAAAACCAAATAAAACCGGAAAAACGGAGTCGCCACGCCATTTTAATTTTGAAGGCCAAAACTTTGAAAAAAGCCCGAGATCAGAGATTTAGGTTCGGAGGTCATGTTACGCGTCGGGAAGGACGTTAGTGTGCACCCGACGCGCCTCGTAAAACGAGTCTTCCAAGCTGAAAATCATTTGTGTGTGTGTGTGTGTGTTTTGGCCAAAATAAGTTGAAACTCAGAAAAGTAAAAATTGGGATATCTTTTTAAGACTTTAAACTGATCCCATGATTTTTTGGAAGATTTTTGGATTGAGATTTGGTACTCAAAAGACCTTTTGAAGTTGAGAGCCATTTCTGCCAGAATGAAAAAGGCAGTGGACCTTTGATTTTAAAAGGTATTCAAAGGTCTTAAAACTTCATAATCTGGATAAACTCAGAGAATGAAAGTTGTTCTAGACACCTTAAATAAAGTTTGTGCGAAGGAATTTTCCATTTTGGAGAAGATTTGAGGGGTCAAAACCTTCTGGAAACCTCAGATATGAGATCTGGATTCCCAGAAGCTGATGAACTAGCCTCTGAAAGAAAATTTGAAAAAAGGAGTTTTACTCACCCAAAAAATAAGATAAAAATATGTCTGGAAAGCTCTGGATGTTGGCTACAAAAAGTATTTTGTAGTCAACACCAAATTCCAAGTTCATCTGTGTCCAAAAATTAAGACCATGGACTGAGGTCTGAGAAAATTGCTACTGGACAGCAACTTCTCAAGAAAGAAAATATGATTTTAAGGGGGATTTTGCATCCATGCTTGTCCCCATTTCCCTAGGTTTTGGTTAGTGATCACTAGACATTTTAGTGGTGAATCAACTATACCAAACCATCCTTGGGGTACATTAGGACTAAGCATTTCATTTGCTTGGGAAGGGGAATTTTATCCTTTGAAATCAAGATTTAGTGCTTGAAAATGGTTTTTTAGGGTTTTGAAAGTGCATTTTTGCAAGAAAATAAGAAAAGCTTTGAAAATAATGTTGATCTTTGTAGAAGATCATCCATGGAGATGGTCTTCCATGGTGATCTTCTTAGATCTAAAGCAAGAAGATGAAGGAACTACATTTTGTAGTTTGAAGATGCATGCATGGTTGAGATTTAGGGTTAGGAAGAGGAGGGTTTACCAATCTTCCTTGTGTTCTTGAGTGTTTGGCTTGAATGTATGAGTGTTTAGGGCTTTAATATGAGAGTGAGTGGATGAGTATGAGTTGGGAAAGATTGGAGAGAAAAAGGTGACAATTCTTGTGAATTCTCACTGTTTTCTCTCTATATTTCGCCAGAGGTTCGGTGCAAAATGTGTTCTTCCTCTTATTTTTGTGACTGGAGGGCTCAATTTATAGCCCTCTGAAATTGACAATCTCATCCGCGCGGACAGGTCCAGGCAGCGTGCACTGTTCATTAAATGCAGCTTCAGCTTTGGACAAGAAGAATAATCTTTTTCAAAATTCAAATTAACAGCCAGTTTTTGTGTTTCCAGCCATTGCCATTTTTGGTTTTCTTCTTTTGTTTTGCTTTTTGAGATTCTTTTTAAGGTTTAACCTTAAATAACAATGCCCATTTTACCCTCACTTTGTTAGAAATGTTAGGATAGTTAGGAATTGTTAGAAATGTTATAACTTTCGTTAATTTTCTAACGAAAATTCTAACAAGCTCAAATTGGAGCACTTACAAGTTCATGTTCAGAAACTCAAAACAGATCTGAACTCTCTCTCTAAACGTTCGGATATGAGCATCGATGATTATTTTCTTTATGCTACCTCTCTCTCTGACGCTCTTGCAAAAGCGGGTGATGTTGTGCCCGATGAGGATCTTCTACAACGCATAGTGTCCGGACTTGGGTCGACATACAAGGAGTTCATAACCTCTCAGAATAACAAACCGGCAGATTCCCTTGACGATCTTCTTGATTTGCTATTGCAGGAAGAGGACTTACAAACTCGATTTTCTCCGTCGATTCTCAATCCAACGAGTGCACTTGCGGCTGGTATGGACAGACCCTCTCCCAATTCTTCCTTTAATCTGTCAGGAGGTAGCCCCAATCCGGGACGCAACCGAGGAAATAACAGGAACAAATGGGGCCGTGGAAATTCTGGTAACAAAAACCGTGGGGGAAAGGATAAAGGACAGCAAGGGATTTTGCCTACACCTAATCAACAACCCACCCAATACCAGCCACAATATAATACCCATAGAAATCCTCATCCTACTCCTACTGGACGTCCCACTGCACCATATCACCCACCTAATCCATTCACCCATATTCCAACCACAGCTTGTCAATTGTGTCATAAGTTTGGGCACACTGCACCTCAGTGTATGGACAGGGGTAACTATGCATTATATACTCATCCGGCTTCCCCTTTGCCTCCTACATCAGAGACCCATCATGGCCAGGGAAATCCATCTTATGTTCTTGACACCGGGGCTACTAATCATATGACCGCTTCAACAGATGGATTCTCTCATGTCACGCCTTATTCAGGTAGTGACTCTGTCACGGTCGCTAATGGTACTCGTATCCCTATCTCTTCTATAGGACATACTTCCGTCTCTTCTCAAAATAGACAATTTTTTCTTCGTAATGTATTATGTGTTCCTAACATGCATAAGTCGTTACTTTCCATTCGTCGTTTCTCTCTTGATAATAACTGTTTTTTTGAATTTGACGGGTTTGGTTTTCGTGTGAAGGACAACACCACGAAGCGTACTATTCTTTACGCGTGCTCGGATGGACTCTACACTCTTCGGTTCGATCCATCTTCTCGAGTCAATCCTTTGGCACTCATCGGGGAACGTGCTTCGTCGTCTACTTGGCATGCACGTCTTGGACATCCGTCATCCCAGGTGTTTAAGTCTCTTGTAAATCGAGTCAAAATTCCCATTAGCGGCTCAATTTCAAAAAATTCTAGTTGTCACATTTGCCCTTTAGGCAAATCTTGTAGTTTACCTTTTTCTACTCGTACGTTTCATTGTGTTGAACCATTAGCATTGTTGCATTTGGATGTATGGGGTCCCTCCCCAATTACTTCAAATAGTGGTTTTCGTTATTATTTAAGCATTGTTGATGACTTTTCTCGCTATGTTTGGTTTTATCCTTTGCTTAGAAAATCTGATGTACTGGATGTTTTTTCTACATTCAAAACTGTTAGGATTTAGGTCCCAACCACAATTGCTAGGTTGATAAAGATGCAAGCACAAAATAACAATAATAGCAAGAACAATAAAAATACGAAACAAAATTGGAAAAACAATGAACACAAGAGATTTACGTGGTTCACCAACTTGGCTACGTCCACGGGCGACGGAGAATCAATCCACTATAATCAAGAAGAGTACAAGGAGAATCAAGGTGAAAAACAATCACACAATCTCACAATCTCTCACAATACAATAGTGAATAAATCTAAGCTTGTTTCTCTCTCTCTCAAGATCACGGCACAAGGAGAAAACAATGACAAAAAACCAATATATATAACTAGGGCATCACCAAGCAGCAACCAAGGAGATTCGGCCAAAGCCCAGCCCACGATCCAGCAATTGACGACGCGAAGCGCCTGCCCCAAGAAGCCCAGGCACCCGCCTGGGATTTAGCCAACACCATAGAGAAGCCCGTAAACCAACCAAGCCCGCCGTAATCCAACCAAGCCCGGCCCATCCACCATGCGGTTGACCGCACCATGCGGCTGACCGCACCATGCGGCTGACCGCAAATCACAGGCCTCCCACCATGCGGTCGACCGCCCGCCTCAGACCAAGAACAGCAATCCGCCATCCTCCCTTTTGTCAACGAATATTGAGAGTCACCCAACAATTCTCCACCTTGACGATCAATCCCGAAACAAGCTATTTCCCAAGAGAACATCTCTATCTCCGTCGCCACACCCCGAAGGGCATCAATGACTAGTAACACCCACTAAGTCCAAGAACTTCTTGAACTTAGCAATTGAAACCTTCGAACCCGGCTTTGTCAACATGACCGCCTCCGTTGTAGTCATAACATACCCAATACTATCATCACTGTTCTTGCCATACACAATGCACACACAAGCATTTGGATACGGAATCCGTGACACATCATCTTTAGACTTGGGACAATCTAAAGAATATAACCATTTCACCCGGTAGGCACCATTGATATCTATCGCAGCCACAAGAATACCATCGACATGAACAAGATAAATCAATGTGCCAACACTACAACCCATCAAGTAACCACCATCATCCAATTTACTCCTAGCAAAACCAAGGGTAACAATAAAAGTGTCGAACCTTTTATACCACTGTCGAGTTGACTTCTCCAAATCAAACACGGACCTCTTTAACAGGCAAACATGATCCTTACCCTCGACAACAAACCCTTCAGGCCGGCGCATGTAGATCTCCACCTCAAGCAATAGATCTCGCATTGCCACAATGCTCAACAAGGCGTAAATACATGTGTGCATTACTACCGGTGAAATTACTCCATTGTAGTCTCCTTTGAATTTGTAGACCCACTTGTGGCTGACTAATCCCTTCTTTGGTGGAGGTCTATCAAATTCCCTTGTCCGATCTTCCATAGTAACCAACAACCTTGCAGAAACAAAACACGACATAACTTCCTTGTAGAAGACAGCTTCATGCACATAAACAGATTTCGCAGCGGACAAGACATAAGCAACCATCTTCTCAAAGTCATATCGAATGTAAGTACTATCATTCCTTCTTCCCCTACCAAGATCACTGGTAGTCTCCACTGCTTGTTGGTCTCCTCCTTCAACCGGAGCATCACGGAGTCACTATATCAGTACAAATCAACAAGCATCCAAGTCACGTTCCACCCCTTTTGAGTTATCTCCAACTAACTCCACCTGTTTGTATACCCGTTCGCGTAACAATTCTTCTCATGGAGACGTAGAGCAACATCTCTACCAATCAGAACTTAGATGCAATAGGATTCCATAACCGAAACCCACTCACTCCAGATAGTTTTGTCAATCCCTTCAAGCCAATGTGACCCAATGTCATGTCCCATGGTTGAGTAACCTCCGCCTCAATCGTTGACCCCGTTGCAATAGACACATCACCAACAACCGTAGACCCAAGAAGCTTATACAATGTCCCCACCTTCTTTCCCTTCAAGGCCACCAAGTCACCTTTAGTAGCCGATAATTCGCCATTCGCAATGGATAAACTATACCCAAGACTATCCAAGGTGCCTAGAGAAATCAGGCTCTTCTTCAGTTCAGGAACATACCTGACATTCTGCAATTTCCGCACCACTCCATCAAACATCTTAACCTTAATAGCCCCAATACCAACAACCTTGCATGCAGTATCATTCCCCAACAAAACTACTCCACCAGCAGCCTTGTATGAACAAAACCATGCTCGATTGGGACTAATATGATAAGAACAACCCGAATCCAAAATCCAACTATCACGAACTTCGGTACCCGGATCACAAGCAGTAAGTGCATCACGGCCATCGGTCATCACTGGTGTTTTCAAGCACCACCCCAACTTCACCCTTGGCCTTAGCGGTTGTATCATCATTCCTTTTACCTCCTCGGTTAGGACAATTTCTCCGAATGTGTCCCTTCTCCTTGCAACCATGACATACCACATCTTTAAACCTTGAACTTGACCCCTTCCCGTTCCTCTTACCGCTTTTAGCAATTAAACCCTCACCTTGAGATTCAGCACTTGGGGAAGTCAAGTGCGTCTCAATAACCTCACGGCTTAATAAAGCGGTCTTGATCTCTTCCAAAGCAATCTCTTCCTTGCCATACAAAACTGTCTCGCGAAAGTGCATGTATTCCGAAGGTAGAGAACAAAGCAATTTTACCGCCAATTGCTCATCATCAATTTCGACATCGACATTCTTCAAGTCCATGACCAAGCCATCAAATTCATCAAGATGTTTCTCCAAGGACTCACCCGTTTTGAGTTTACACTCCTCGAGTTTCTTCAATAGTAGCAACCTGTTACTAACACTCTTAGTCATGTACAATTGCTCAAGCCTAAGCCAAAGCCCTGCCGCAGTCTTCTCTTCCACAACCTCTCTCAATACCTCATCTTTGAGGCTCAATTGTAAGAGAGATAAAGCCTTCTCGTCCATGTCGTCAAACTGTGCATTCGTCAAGTTTGCCGGTTTCTTCGCCTTCCCAAGCAACGCCTTGACGCAATTTTTACCCACCAAGATTGCTCGCATCTTTACTTGCCATTGCCCAAAGTTAATCTTGCGATTAAACTTCTCAATCTCGTACTTCCCAGACATCGTTACCAATAAGCAATACAAGATCCACAAACCGGAGCTCTGATACCAATTGTTAGGATTTAGGTCCCAACCACAATTGCTAGGTTGATAAAGATGCAAGCACAAAATAACAATAATAGCAAGAACAATAAAAATACGAAAAAAAATTGGAAAAACAATGAACACAAGAGATTTACGTGGTTCACCAACTTGGCTACGTCCACGGGCGACGGAGAATCAATCCACTATAATCAAGAAGAGTACAAGGAGAATCAAGGTGAAAAACAATCACACAATCTCACAATCTCTCACAATACAATAGTGAATAAATCTAAGCTTGTTTCTCTCTCTCTCAAGATCACGGCACAAGGAGAAAACAATGACAAAAAACCAATATATATAACTAGGGCATCACCAAGCAGCAACCAAGGAGATTCGGCCAAAGCCCAGCCCACGATCCAGCAATTGACGACGCGAAGCGCCTGCCCCAAGAAGCCCAGGCACCCGCCTGGGATTTGGCCAACACCATAGAGAAGCCCGTAAACCAACCAAGCCCGCCGTAATCCAACCAAGCCCGGCCCATCCACCATGCGGTTGACCGCACCATGCGGCTGACCGCAAATCACAGGCCTCCCACCATGCGGTCGACCGCCCGCCTCAGACCAAGAACAGCAATCCGCCATCCTCCCTTTTGTCAACAAATTGAGAGTCACACCCAACAAAAACTCAAATAGAAAATCAACTCAGTCGTAAAATCGCAGCCATACATACCATTAAAACTATTCAAACCGATGGGGGGGGCGAATTCATGAATAGACAATTTGCTTTGTTTCTTAAAAACCATGGGATTCGACATCAATCCACTTGCCCACACATTCCTCAACAATTGGTACTAAGGGGAGTGGCCCAGGGTCTTTATATATTATATGCAAGGTTTGTCAATTCCCAATATGGGATAATATCTCTAACACGCCCCCTCACGTGTAGCGGGCTTTGCCAAAGCTTACAACGTGGACTTATCAATCGGGTGGCGCGGAGTAACATCGTGGGCCGTTGGGTCTGCACGTGTAAAGAACCTGCTTTGATACCATGATAAAGTCTGAGGTTCCACCTTAAAACCAATTGGTGATAAGGGGAGTAGCCCAGGATCTTTATATATTATAGGCAAGGTTTGTCAATTCCCAATGTGGGATAATATCTCTAACAACTAAGACACTTGTGAAGGGAGACGTGTTTGTTTTCCCAGTTGGACTTATTCACTACCAACGTAATGTTAGGAACGGAAATGCTGTGGCCATTGCTGCTTTGAGCAGCCAAAACCCCGGTGCTATTACTATTGCTAATGCTGTTTTCGGATCAAATGCACCTATTAAGAGTGATATTTTAACCAAAGCATTCCAACTGGATAAGAATATCGTGGATTATCTTCAAGTAACGTTCTAGGCTTCTAGCTTCTACGCTTCCAAAAGTATGGCAACAATGAAGATCTAGTTTGATGCCCGTGTGGGGTTTTGTGTTCATCTTTTATTGCATTATCTTTTTTCAAAGTGTATTTGTTGATGTTCTTACTGTTAATCAGTTACAAGAAACTTGTATTGATTTATGTTTTCAATTTGCATCAGTTCTTTTGTTTAATTACTAGAAGCATTATTACTAGTTATGTGGATTTTCTCCTTGGGATATTTTGAGCTTTATTTTATTCTGTTGCACCAATTGTCAGCAAAATATATGTCAAAATTATAAAAATTCAAATATTCTAACTTAATTAATGTATGCAAACATTAATTATCGATCTAATACGCAATACTTGTCTTTACCGCAATCAACTCGAATATTTTTGAGGAAATAAAAATTTCCTTGAGCAAGTAATCCGTTGAAATCTGGTACAAATTTTCTTCTTATAATGAAATGCATCGGATATTTCTGGAAATTCAAAAAATGTTGTTACCTTTAGAAAATGTCCAAACTAAGAATAACTTGTACAAAATGAAGCATACCTTCTCGTCCAAGCCTATGAAATCCATGCTCAAAAAAATTAGTTCATCATTTCTCCTTGGATTGTATGTATTCCATAATCGCACAATACGAATCTTTATTTTTTTGTCATTTTTCCCTTTGGATATTTGATATAAAGAGAGAATTTGACTCTGTCTTGACATGGTAAAATGAGGATTAATTTTGTAAGAACTCTCTTGCTTGTGTTCTTATTTTGATGTACTTAGTATTTTTATATATCGATTGGAAATATAATTTGTATGGATCTAATCATATGCAAGGAATGAATATATGCAATTATTGACAGGTAATGAATTGTTGAAACACATTAAATTTAGTTATGTGAAACGTTTGTAATTATTGGGAGGTGATTGTAGTACATAGTGTGGATTTTGAATTGTTCTAAAGGCTTTTGGATAATTCATGAGCTTTTTTTATACAGAATAATGGCATCATTTACAATAAGTTACAATAGTGTAAAAGGTAATGGCCATAAATGGCAAGCTCTACATCTTCTCTAGCTATGAACACCTAAGGTCTCGTGTGTAGAGAGGCACGTTGTCTTGTAATGAAAATGGTTATTGTTAAATGTGGTAAGTTACAATAGTGGAAAAATGTAACTTATAATCTTTAATAGTATAATTGCTGCTACCCTTTACATCTCCTTTAGTCATAAAAGTGATAGTTGTTATCTACTCTATCTTCTATATATATATATGAGTGTAATCTATTTAAAAGTTTTCAATAGTATAACTTATATGAATAATCATTTGATTTAGTTATTGTTTTTTATTATAAGCATTCTTTCCAATCTTTTTGCATGTGCATCAAAACTTCTTTCTTCTGCTGCAGTAATAAACATTATTCCAAAAAAGCTTAGTGACTGTTACAATTTTTTTTAATAAAACCTAACCACTACATTTTCTAAAACTGACACCTCCCCCATTAATTCCCACTTTTAATTTCTTTAATATTTTTACTGTTACAAATGTTTGTGATGAGTTATTATATTAGATTAGAATTAATTACTAATTATATTAGATTATAATTAATTACTAATAAATGAGTGATTGTTCACTATCTTCCTTAGGTATTAGTATATACTCCCTCCATCCCACCGATCTTAAGAAAACTTTTCATTTTGGGCGTCCCACTAATCTTAAGAATTTCCAAAATGGAAAGTTTTTATCACTATTCTCTCCGCTCATTCTCTCTCCTACATTATTAATACTCACAACACCATTATAATTTACTATTCCCTCCACTCATTCTCTCTCCTATTTTACTATTACACTCACAACATTTACTTTTTTCTTAATTCCCATGCCATTTCAAACTTTCTTAATATCGCTGGAACGGAGGGAGTATATTAGAAGAATAGTTATACTAATCTCCATTAATAGAATGCATCTATAGAATAAATCTATAGCTTTTAGCCTTTTGAATATATAAAGTTGTTTACTTGTATACTTAGGAAAAAACTCTTCATATTATCTTTTCAATTACCTAAAGTGATTAAGTAATATGATTAGCTAAGAAGTGGTAATGAAAAGGCATCCACACTACAAGGAAAACCGGATTTAGAGACGAAAATTCAGAGACGGACGGAATCCGTAGCTAATTTGGCGACAGATTAGAGACAGAACCAAAAATCAGAGACGGATTCGGATTCCGTCTCTAAATTAGAGACGGATTCAGATTCCGTCTCTAATTCAGAGACGGAATATGAATCCGTCTCTAATTCAGAGACGGAATCTGAATCCGTCTCTAAATCAGAGACGAAATCCGAATCCGTCTCTAATTTAGAGACGAAATTTGATTCTGTCTCTAAATTAGAGACGGATTCAGATTCCGCCTCTAAATTTTAGAGACGGGTTTTGTATCTGTCTCTAAATTAGAGACGGATTCAGAATCCGTCTCTAAATTAGAGACAGATTCAGAATCCGTCTCTAAACTTTAGAGACAGATTTTAATCCGTCTCTAATTTAGAGACAGATTTTTGAATCCGTCTCTAATTTAGTGACAGATTCAACATCTGTCTCTAAAATTTAGAGACAGATTTAGTATCCGTCTCTAAATTTGACTTTTCTTCTATATACTTTCATTTGTTTAGTTTTTTTCTATCTTTTTTTATATAACTTTTTCTAAAAAAAACCACTAATTAACAAAGGCTAAAATATTATTTTCTAGTCAATAAAAATTTAAAATAAAAATAAAAAATAAATATAGGGTAGTCCGTCCCTCTTTTGACTTTTCTTCTATATACTTTCATTTGTTTAGTTTTTTCTATCTTTTTTTATATAACTTTTTCTAAAAAAACCACTGATTAACAAAGGCTAAAATATTATTTTCTAGTCAATAAAAAATTTTAAAAAATAAAAAATAAATATAGTATAGTCCGTCCCTCTTTTGACTTTTCTTCTATATACTTTCATTTGTTTAGTTTTTTTCTATCTTTTTTTATATAACTTTTTCTAAAAAAAACACTGATTAACAAAGGCTAAAATATTGTTTTCTAGTCAATAAAAATTTTTAAAAAAAAAAAAAATAAATATAGGGTAGTCCGTCCCTCTTTTGACTTTTCTTCTACATACTTTCATTTGTTTAGTGTTGTTTTATCTTTTTTTCTATAACTTTTTCTAAAAAAAACCACTGATTAACAAAGGCTAAAATATTGTTTTCTAATCAATAAATTTTTTTAAAAAATAAAAAATAAATATAGGGTAGTCCGTCCCTCTTTTGACTTTTCTTCTATATACTTTCATTTGTTTAGTTTTTATCTATCTTTTTTCTATAACTTTTTCTAAAAAAACCACTGATTAACAAAGGCTAAAATATTGTTTTCTAGTCAATAATATTTTTTTAAAAAATAAAAAATAAATATAGGGTAGTCCGTCCCTCTTTTGACTTTTCTTCTATATACTTTCATTTGTTTAGTTCTTTTCTATCTTTTTTATATAACTTTTTCTAAAAAAAACCACTGATTAACAAAGGCTAAAATATTGTTTTCTAGTCAATAAAATTTTTTTAAAAAAATAAAAAATAAATATTGGGTAGTCCGTCCCTCTTTTGACTTTTCTTCTATATACTTTCATTTGTTTAGTTTTTTCTATCTTTTTTCTATAACTTTTTCTAAAAAAATCACTGATTAACAAAGGCTAAAATATTGTTATCTAGCCAATAAAAAATTTTGAAAAAAATAAAAAATAAATATAGGGTAGTCCGTCCCTCTTTTGACTTTTCTTCTACATACTTTCATTTGTTTAGTTTTTTTCTATCTTTTTTTCTATAACTTTTTCTAAAAAAAACCACTGATTAACAAAGGCTAAAATATTTTTTTCTAATCAATAAAAAATTTTTTAAAAAATAAAAAATAAATATAGGGTAGTCCGTCCCTCTTTTGACTTTTCTTCTATATACTTTCATTTGTTTAGTTTTTATCTATCTTTTTTTCTATAACTTTTTCTAAAAAAAACCACTTATTAACAAAGGCTAAAATATTGTTTTCTAATCAATAAATTTTTTTAAAAAAATAAAAAATAAATATAGGGTAGTCCGTCCCTCTTTTGACTTTTCTTCTATATACTTTCATTTGTTTAGTTTTTATCTATCTTTTTTTCTATAACTTTTTCTAAAAAAAAACCACTGATTAACAAAGGCTAAAATATTGTTTTCTAATCAATAAAAATTTTTTAAAAAAATAAAAATAAATATAGGGTAGTCCGTCCCTCTTTTGACTTTTCTTCTATATACTTTCATTTGTTTAGTTTTTTTCTATCTTTTTTTATATAACTTTTTCTAAAAAAAAACCACTGATTAACAAAGGCTAAAATATTGTTTTCTAATCAATAAAATTTTTTTAAAAAATAAAAAATAAATATAGGGTAGTCCGTCCCTCTTTTGACTTTTCTTCTATATACTTTCATTTGTTTAGTTTTTATCTATCTTTTTTTCTATAACTTTTTCTAAAAAAAACCACTGATTAACAAAGGCTAAAATATTGTTTTCTAGTCAATTAATATAGGGTTTAGGGTATAGGGTATAGGGTTTAGGGTATAGGGTTTAGGGTTTAGAGTTTAGGGGTTAGGGTTTAGGGTTTAGGGGTTAGGGTATAGGGTTTAGGGTTTAGGGTTTAGGGTATAGGGTACAGGGTTTAGGGTATAGGGTACAGGGTATAGGGTATAGGGTTTAGGGTTTAGGGTTTAGGGTATAGGGTTTAGGGGTTAGGGTTTAGGGTATAGGGTACAGGGTTTAGGGTATAGGGTATAAGGTATAGGGTTTAGGGTATAGGGTTTAGGGTTTAGGGTTTAGGGGTTAGGGTTTAGGGTTTAGGGGTTAGGGTATAGGGTATAGGGTTTAGGGTATAGGGTTTAGGGTTTAGGGGTTAGGGTTTAGGGTATAGGGGTTAGGGTATAGGAAACCCTAAACCCTATACCCTAAACCTTATACCCTATACCCTAACCCCTAAACCCTAAACCCTAACCCCTAAACCCTAAACCCTATACTCTAAACCCTATACTCTATACCCTATACCCTAAACCCTGTACCCTATACCCTAAACCCTAAACCCTAAACCCTAAACCCTAAACCCTAAACCTTATACCCTAAACCCTATACCCTAAACCCTAACCCCTATACCCTATACCCTAAACCCTATACCCTATACCCTAAACCCTATACCCTATACCATAAACCCTAAACCTTAAACCCTAACTCTGAGCCCTAAACCCTAAACCTTAAACCCTAAACCCTAAACTATAAGCCTTAAACCCTAAATTGTACACCCTAACCCCTAAACCCTATACCCTAAACCCTAAACCCTAAACCATATACCTTGAACCCTAACCCCTAAACTCTAAGCCCCTAACCCCTAAACTCTAAGCCCTAAACCCTACATCCTATACCCTAAATCCTAACCCTTAAACCCTAAACCCTAAACCCTATACCCTAACCCCTAAAGCCTAAACCCTATACCCTAACCCTTATACATTATACCCTATACCCTAAATTCTATACTCTATACCCTAAACCCCAAACCCTAAATCCTATACCCTATACCCTAAACCCTAAACCCTATACCCTAAACCATAAACTCTAAACCCTAAACCCTATATTCTTATACATTATTAAATTATTATTAATAAATTTTAAATAATTAAATTAATGAGTATTATTATTAATTAATAACATTATTATTTTTGATATTATGTATTATTACTAGATATTATTAATATTATTATTAATTATATAATAATAATTACTAATATATTCAATTATATAATTGAATAATTAACAATAACATCATTATTAGTCTTATTATTAAGTATTATTACTAATTACTATTTTCTTTATAGATTAAATTATTGTTATTGTTAATAAGTATTTTTTTTATAATTTATTAATATCAATTATTACTTAGGTATATTAATATTTCTTAGAAGTTTAAATTATTAAATTATTATTAATAAATTTAAAATAATTAAATTAATGAGTATTATCATTAATTAATAACATTATTATTTTTTATGTTATGTATTATTACTAGTTATTATTACTATTATTATTCATTATATAATAATAATTATTAATATATTCAATTATATAATTGAATAATTAACAATAACATCATTGTTAGTCTTATTATTAAGTATTATTACTAATTATATGATAATGTTATTATTCTTGATATTAGGCATACTATTATAACTAAAATTTTGAATAAATCAAATAAAAGCATGTAAATATTTTAGATAACTTTTTATAAATTTCAGTAATAAAAAAAATCTAAAATATTTTTTCCTTTTCAATAAAAAATAATAAAAATTACTAATTATTATTAATACTATTATTAATATTATTACTGATTATATAATTAATATTAATATTAATTAATTAATTAATTATATAATTAATAATTTATTAATAAATATTATTATTCTTAATATTAGACATAAATATTTTAGTTAGTGTATAATATAGTGTGAAATAAATATAAGTACGTGTGATGTGGCATTGTTTGATTGGATTTTAAAATTTCACGGGGATTATGGGTCAAAGCAAGATCTGGCCATTCAATACATTCGATCAAACGGCCCAAAACATTTCAAACAAACACAATTACTCCCTCAGCCTATTTCTCTTCTCTCCCCATTTCACTCTCTCTTCGCTCAATCAATTTACCAGCGCCTGCGCCGCGCGTTTTCTCTCTCTCTCTCATTTCCCTCGGCGTCCCTTCAATCACCGTCCCTTCGGCCTCCTCCGCGCCACCACAGCCACCGCCGTCTCATTTCAATCATCGTCTTCGTTTTGATTCAACCGGAAAAAGGTAAAATGGAGAGAGCTACTCCGGTAAGGAAGCCTCACACATCCACCGCAGATCTGCTCACTTGGTCGGAAGTTCCTCCCACCGATTCACCTGCCAACGGTTCGGCCCGCTCTGCTGCCCAGGTCTGTTCATATATCTTTTTGGTTTTTGAAATATGGTGATATTTACGATTTTTTACATGATTTGATTGTTTTTTTGGGTGGAATTTGACAGACGTCGGATGGGATCAGTAAGGTGGTGTTTGGAGGTCAGGTAACGGATGAAGAAGTCGAGGG
Organism: Adenophora triphylla var. japonica; assembly: GCA_022495995.1. Classification (NCBI taxonomy): domain Eukaryota; kingdom Viridiplantae; phylum Streptophyta; class Magnoliopsida; order Asterales; family Campanulaceae; genus Adenophora; species Adenophora triphylla. The sequence continues at coordinate 199,876 of JAFEMH010003649.1, forward strand.
ATTGAATAAATTGTCTGAGATCTGTCCTTTAATTCATTCTAAATCAATACTAGATCTGAATTTTTTGAAGTTGTTGGTGGATTGCGGTGGTTGCTGGTGGTTAGACGGTGGTGAATGGTTGCCGGTGGTTAGACGACGGTGAATGGTTGCGGTGGTGGAAGTTTGTGAGGACTGTTTGAGTATAAAAGAAGTTTAGGGATCAAAGTGTAATTATGAAATATCAAGGACTTATTTGAGATTAATAAAAATTAAGGGACTGATTTGAGAATAAGAAAAATTAAGGAACTGATTTAATATATATTTAAAAATATATATTAATATATTTTAAATATATATATATATATATTTAAAATATATTAATATATATTAATATATATATAATTTTTTTTAAAAAAAATATCAATTTAGCTACGGAAATATCCGACGCTAAAATGGTTCGAAAATAAAACGAGAATTTAAATAGAGACGAAAAATCTGTCGCTAATCCGTAGACGGTCATATCTGTAGCTAATTTAGACACGGACATATCTGTCTCTAATTTAGCGACGGACATATCTGTCTCTAATTTAGAGACGGTCATATCTGTCTCTAAATTAGAGACGGATATATCCGTCTCTAAAATAGCTACAAAATAGCGACGCCCAATTTAGCGACAAACCTGCATTCACGGAATAGCTACGGATCAAATCCGTAGCTAAACACGATTTAGCTACGGAATCTTCATTTTAGCTACGGAATTTGCCGTAGCTAAAATCGATTTTCCTTGTAGTGCCAGTTCAAAGAGTGCATCGCTGATGTGGCGGCTTAAAATTCGAACTTTAAGCAAAAAGTGTCCACATGTCACACCCAAGGGCTTCCTCCTTGACTTTTAATGCTAGTATAGATTTTTAAGGAGAAATCTCAAACACCGTGCATGCCAAACAAGCTTTAGCTACTATTTTATTATTTTCTTTCTATTTTCGGATTTAATATTAAATTGATAGTATTTTTGGTATTAGAAGTATATTAGGACTTTATTTTGATGAAATAATAGTCTATTAGGTTACCATATACTCCCTCCGTCCCACTATAGTTGACACCTCAAGGGTGGGCACGGGAACTAAGAAGAAACAATAAAATAAAGAAAATGTGTGGTAGAAAATGAAGAGAGAGAATGAGTGGGGTAAATAGTAGTGTTGGTTGAATAAATTGAGTGGTGGAAAATGAAGAGAGAGAATAGTGGTGGGGTCCATTAATATAAAAATATAAAAACTTGATTATTTTTGGAAGGTGTCAAGTGAGGTGGGACGGCCCAAAATGGAAAGAAGTGTCAACTGTAGTGGGACGGAGGGAGTATATTAGGCATATTTTTAGAAGTGTTTTGACTTGTTTTTCAAGTCTTAAGAGTCATATAAAAATAGGGCTTTGTGTAATTCCAAAAATTAGACTTTGATTTTATGAAATAGAAAAAAAAAGCTTGAAGCTTTCGAAATTGATTCTTGTTCTATCGTTTGGTCATTCTATTCTCTAAGCCTTATTCGGCATCACTGGCGTTTAGCAATAACGTTTCAATCATTATCCTATTAGACTATCAATTCTTAACTTAATGGTGAATCAATATTCAACCAAAGCAAGTAGATCCGCATACTCACATCACATTTTTAAATGCGTGGCTATGCATATGAACAAACTCACAACGCATCCAAGGATGGTGGCTATGTTCAAAAATGGGATAATCTTATATTAAGAATTGAAAGCCTTTGAGTAAACCAAAATAAGAAATAGAATGAAGTTTATGAATATAATACTCTTAGACAAGATGAGTATCATGAACAAGAACAAAAACTAAATGAAATCATACAAGAATTAAAGCATAAGGCTTTATAAGAATTTCAAACTCAAACTAGTATATGAGTAGACTCTGATACCAATTGTTGGAACATAAACGATCCATTAACCATGAACTGACTCACAACTAGATTAAGAAGAAGAAGAAGAAGAAGAAGAAGAAGAAGAAGAAGAAGAAGAAGAAGAAGAAGAAGAAGAAGAAGAAGAAGAAGAAGAAGAAGTGTACCTTGTGATTCCATGATTGTTCTTAGAAGAAGACGGAAGCGTGTACCTTGTGATTCCATGATTGTTCTTAGTCTTGTTCTTGATGAAGTAAGAAGATAGTCTTTAAAGAAGAGAGGAGTAGATCTTCTAAGTGATTGTGCCTTATTCTCTTGTCTTCTTAGATCTTTATGAAGAGTTTATAAATGAGAAAAATAACTAAATTTTCAGTCCCTTCTATGGCTGATGGAATGGCCTTTATATAGGAAGGGAATAGGCACCTCACTTAGGGACTACACCTATTCATGTATAAGAGTTTACCATTATGCCCATCATTTAATGGCAACCTTATACTATGGAATTCTACATATTATTTTGAGTTCTATACTTTATACCATATATTATAATATTGATCATTATATTATTAAGTATTTATATGTTACATTAATCCATGTTCTTACATTAGACACTACGGAATATATTGCATTATTTGATACAAATCGCAAAAGTATATTGCATATTTTAACTTCTATAATCATCAGAAATTCAGTTCTCAGATCAACCCCAGTCATTCTTTCTTTGAAGTTTTTTTTTTTTTCTTAAATCATTGTGTCTCAGTTTCAAATAACATCCTAGTCGAAGATCTAGAAATGAAACAAACTTCAGAACAAGAATATACGCGAACCCTTCCAACTTTTTGTGCCCCTTCTTTGATGAAGCATGTTGTGCAATCGCAGCGGAAGCAAGAACACAAAACTAAGAACACACACAAGCAATTAATCGGGAAATCGAAAGAGAAAGAGAAGAGATTAATTGGGGTTTTGAAGCCTCCGTTTCTGTATTTTATTTGCTCAAAATCTGTACCAAGTCTTACTAGGTTACAGGCGAATATATATATGTATTCCCACAAACCTAGCCCTACTTAGATAATAAAGACAACAGAAACCCACGGCCCAAAAAACCCCCCAGCTTGAGGCGCACACCTCAAGCCCACCAAGCGCCCGCCTGGCAATGTGCAATGCCAGGACCAACCTTCTGCCGCTGAGGCGGCCGCACCAAACTCTCCCAGGCGTCCGCATCAAACCAAAGATTTCCAAGGCCAAACTCCGGTCCTCCAGGTGCCCGCCAGAGCCTAGGTGAGGCGCACGCCTCAACCCCCTTTGCAGAATCGAGCCACAATCCTACAATCTCCACCTTGGCGAGTATTCACCCAACCCAACGGAAGATACAAGGAACCGGCTCGAACCTCCCCATCTCTAACAACTCGAGATGTGCAACAAATCCAAGCAATGCTTGAACTTGTCGGTAACCGGCTTCGTCAACATATCCGCAGCATTCTCCGTAGTGTGAACCTTCTCTAGCACCACCTCACCCATATCGATCAACTCCCGAATCTTGTGAAACCGAACATCAATGTGCTTCGACCGTTGATGATAAATGTGATTCTTTGCTAGAAATATCGCGCTTTGATTGTCACAAAGCAACTTCACTCCACCTTGCTCGATGCCCAACTCGTTGACCAAACCCCGAAGCCATAAGGCCTCCTTTGCAGCTTCAACCGCTGCCATATACTCCGCTTCCGTTGTAGACAAAGTAATGATAGATTGGATCATAGATCTCCAACATATGGGTCCACCACCAAGAGTAAACGCATAACCCGTAGTCGACCTTCTCCGATCCAAGTCACCCGCATAATCTGAGTCAACATACCCCACAACTGAAAGCTCCTCACTCTTACCTCCAAACATGATGCCATAAACCATAGTGCCCTTCAAATATCGAGAATCCACTTAAGCGCTTCCCAATGCTTTGTTTGCCCGGATTCGCCATATACTTGCTAACCACACTAATGGCTTGCGCCAAATCTGGCCTCGTGCAAACCATAGCATACATGAGACATCCCACTGCGCTTGCATAGGGAACCTTTGACATCCTACGAATTTCTTCGGTCGAACTCGGGGAATACGAGGCGGATAAACAAAAATGACTCGCCAATGGTGTCTTCACAGTTTTGCATCCGCATATTGAACCTCTCCAACACCTTCTCCACATATCCAGAAGCTTGAGACGGCCCACAATCTCCTAGATTTTCCGTCTCGGCGAATCTCCATCCCAAGAATCTTCTTGGCTTCCCCCAAATCCTTCATGTCAAACTCTCTACTCAACAAGGCCTTCAACCGATTGACCTCGTTCTTACTCCTACCCGCGATAATCATATCATCCACATACGATATGTAAAAATACGGGAACCATCATCGAGGCTCTTCACATAAACGCGGCAATCATACTCACAACGCTTGTAGCCAATACGTACCATGTAAGAGTCCAAACCTCGTGTACCCGCTCGGAGGCGCTTCAGCCCATAGAGTGACTTTTTCAATCTACAAACCAACCGCTCTGCCCGGGCTCCGTGAACCCATGTGGTTGCTCCATGAAAATCTGCTCATCCAACTCACCAGTGTAGAAACGCGGTTTTCACATCCATCTGCTCCAACACCAAATCATAGTGCGCTACAAGACCCAACACAATCCGAATGGAAGTATGTCTCGCAACAGCGAAAAAATCTCATTATAATCCACCCCCTCTCGCTGCGAATACCCACTTTGCTACCAAACGAGCCTTGAACTTTTCCCCTCTTTTTCGTCGATTTCGCCTCCTTGCGCTTGAAGATCCACTGCAACCAATAGCACGCTTCCCTTTAGGAAGCTCCACCAAATCCCATGTATCATTCTTGTACGGTGACTCCATCTCCTCCGCCATGTGCAGTTACCCACTTGTCCTTTTCCTGATTTGTTTATAGCCTCCTTAAAAGTACTCGGGTCTCCACTACTAAGAACAAGAACATATGAAGCCATGTCTTCAAATCCATACCTGACCGGTGGCTTGATTACTCTCTTAGGTCTCCCAACTGAAGTACTAGCCACTTCTTGTGTAGTTTCCTCTGACTCCGGAAGAGTGAGATCCGCATCAGTATTATCCTCACGTAGCTCCACCTCAATAACCTGTTTCTCGCCCTCCTTGCTTTCTGGCACCTTCTCCTTATCTTCATGAGTACACTTCAACATAGCCTTTTCATCAAAGACTACATCCCTACTAATCACCACCTTGCTTGACTTGGGATCCCAAAGCTTGTATCCTTTCACACCTGTTTCATACCCGAGAAAGACACACTGTTTTGACTTTGGGTCAAGCTTCGACCGCTCTTCACCAGGAATATGCACATAGGATGGACACCCAAACACCCGGATATCGGTGAAGTCTACCTCATTACCCGTCCATACCTCCTCCGCATGAGCACATTGTTATCCAAAGAGACTCTAGGTGATACATTAATCAAGAAACATGCCATACTCACCGCATCAGCCCAAAAGTTCTTTGCCAATCCCGCATTGAATCGTAGACACCTAGCCCTTTCCGCAATAGTTACTGTTCATCCTCTCGGCCACACCATTTTGCTTTGTGGTGTCTTGCGTAATCGTGTAGTGCCTCTTGATTCCATGCTCTCTGCGGAACTTCTTGAACTCGCCTGTTACGTGTACTCTGTCCCATTATCACTCCTCAAACACTTGATTTTCCGCCTGTTTGGTTTTCCACTTGACTTTCCACACCTTGAACTTCTCAAAGTCTCGACTTGTGCCTCATGAAGTAAACCCAAACCTTCTTCGAAAAATCATCAATGAAAGTCACGAAGTAATAATGTCCTCCTCTAGATTCTGTTCTGACCGGCCCCCACACATCTGAATGAACATAATCGAGAATGCCCTTTGTTGTATGCTTACCCGTCTTGAACTGCACCTTGTTCTGCTTTCCAAGAACACAATACTTGCAAAACTCCAGTTTACAAGTCTTCACACCCTTCAACAACTTAAGTTTATGAAGTTCCCGCATTCCCCTTTCACCCATGTGACCAAGCCTCATATGCCATAGAAGGGCATCAGTATCGACCTCCGACTCAACAGATGTGACTCCACCTACAACAGTGCTTCCTAGCAACCTGTAAATGTTCTTGGAGCCCTTCTCACCCTTCATCACTACCATAGCACCCTTAACTACTTTCAGTACTCCACCTTGAGCCTTATAGTTCATACCATTAGCATCCAAGGTACCCAATGAAATCAGATTTTTAGAGACCTCCGGAACATGTCTAACATCACATAACGTTCTAACTACACCATCATACATCTTAATTCTTATAGTTCCTATGCCAGCAATTTTACATGTAGCACCATTACCCATAGTAACTATACCAGAATTAACTGACCTGTAGGTATCGAACCAATCACGATTCGCAGTCACATGAAACGAACATGCTGAATCCAGAATCCAAACATCTGTCGGGTGCTCCACAGCTGATGAAGTCGTGAGCATATCTCCATCCACATCCTCTGAGCAATCTTCAACCACATTGACTGACTTTGAAGATCCTTCCTTGCCTTTACCGTTCCCCTTCTGCGGACAATTTTGCCTCTTGTGCCCCTTCTCCCCACACTTGAAACAATTCCCCTTGTACTTCTTCCTTGACTGCGAACGAGAATTCTGCCTCTGCTGCGAGTTATCCCGGAACTGGGTTCTCCCACGTTCCTGATTTTCCTTCACAAATAACCCCTCACCGCGGGTTCATCAACGGACTTCTTCCGTTTATGAAAAGCTAGAAGAGCTTCGTGGTATCGGTTGCAACTCCACGGTATCCTTCCCCAAGTCAACGTAGTAACAAGATTTTCGTATGTCGAAGAGGTCGGCAACGACCCAAGGCATCAACGCCTTGTCCTCTTCCTCGAACGTCACCTCCACCCTAACCAAATCATTGAGTATTTGGTTAAACGTGTGGATATGAGCCTCAAGATCCGAACCCTCTGCCATCTTAAGCCCATACAACCTTTGCTTGAGATGCAACTTGTTCGACAGCGATTTTGACATATATCGGCCCTCCAAAATCTCCCAAACCTTCGTCGGTGATTCCTCATCGATCACGTGATACACCACCTCATCCGCAAGGCACTGCCGTATTGAAGAAACAGCCCGCTCTTGCAACTCCTTCCATGGACCTTCTTCGATATCATCGGGTTTAGTCGAATGTCGAAGAACCTTTCCCAAGCCTGCTTGAACCAAGAAATCCTTCACCCTCCGTTGCCACAACGCAAAGTTTCCATGACCGTCAAACTTTTGAACGTCGGACTTCACGGTGATAGAATTCCCCCCAGACATCGCAACCGTGCTCTGATACCAGTTGTTGTGCAATCGCAGCGGAAGCAAGAACACAAAACTAAGAACACACACAAGCAATTAATCGGGAAATCGAAAGAGAAAGAGAAGAGATTAATTGGGGTTTTGAAGCCTCCGTTTCTGTATTTTATTTGCTCAAAATCTGTACCAAGTCTTACTAGGTTACAGGCGAATATATATATGTATTCCCACAAACCTAGCCCTACTTAGATAATAAAGACAACAGAAACCCACGGCCCAAAAAAACCCCCCAGCTTGAGGCGCACACCTCAAGCCCACCAAGCGCCCGCCTGGCAATGTGCAATGCCAGGACCAACCTTCTGCCGCTGAGGCGGCCGCACCAAACTCTCCCAGGCGTCCGCATCAAACCAAAGATTTCCAAGGCCAAACTCCGGTCCTCCAGGCGCCCGCCAGAGCCTAGGTGAGGCGCACGCCTCAACCCCCTTTGCAGAATTGAGCCACAATCCTACAAAGCATATTTTCAAACTCCTTCCTAACTCGACAAAGATGACATTGCTAAACATGTTAATACGTTTATGGAAGAGATAATGCCTGCTCACACATAACAATAGCACTTAAATCTGTAGTACTCTTGAGCTGCACGGATGTATTTCTGCAGATCATATTAGTTTAGAAGGCCAAACTGCTCCTTTGCTCTCACCTAAGTTTTCACCTTTTTCCAATGTTTCCAATGTGCTCACTTATATAATTTTTGGTCAAATGTCCTCCCCCAAGTACATAATTTTTCCAATGCTCTCGCTCTCTCGACGAAGTCGTTAGTTTTTAACGGAGTTAGGTCACGTGCAGTCACGTGACTAACTCCAGTTAATAACTTAACTAACCAAACCTAAAAATTAACATGACCCTAACTTTGTTTTGTTAAGGTCAATTATCCAACTTAATTAAGCATGTGCGTGGCACGTCTGTGTCATTAATCCTCAATATATACGTAAATTCTCATAAGAGAATCGATTGAAAAATTGGGGGAAGAATTCTAGGGTTTTCAAACGTTTCAAATTGTGGTCAGGTTATTTTTAGGTTTGGTTCGTTAAGTTTTTAACTGGAGTTAGTCACGTGACTGCACATGACCTTACTTAGAGAAAAAAATAACGACTTTGTCAAGGGAGTGAGAGCATTATAAAAATTACGTATTTTGGTGAGAACATTGGACCAAAAATTATATAAGTGAGCACATTGGAAAAAGGTGAAAACTTAGGTGAGCAAATGAACAGTTTGGCCTAGTTCAGAAACCTAAGATAAAGCTAAAATGATTAGAAGAAGATGCTGTTTTTCAGGATTTTTGATGTCTCTAGTTTCTCCAATGGTGTTGTACTACTGTCTTAGATAATATTGGAGCTAGCTACGTTTAAACCTTTGTTAAAGACAAAATTTATTATTAAATTTGACTTTTTCAATCATAATAAACTGGACACGCTATGCCGAATTAAGATTCTCATTAAGAAATAATACGAGGCCGTGCTGGTATTATATTAATAACACATATCTAAAGAGATTATTTGTTTCTATCTTTTCCATTTTTGTTCACACGTGCCTTCGGCATGTCAAACCACCATGGATAAAAGAATAGGGGATAATCTATTTTAGGAAGTTTTAACATTTAACAAAACTAATATAATCGTGTTGTCATCCTTTAATCATATTGACCGATTCTTAGCCATCCTTCCACAACCGAGTATGTTTCTTCCCAGCTTAATACCGCTTAGATTTATTTAAAGCGAAAGTGCCAATACTGATGAGATTAGATCAGGTCAGGTCAGATTGCAGACTCTTGATGAGTTTAGACGGCAAGTTAATTAATGAATAAAATTTGCAATTAATTAAACAGTACATTGTTAAAAGAACTTCACATTCATTTACTATATATAGAGAGCTGGTGAAATCACATTTCATCACACAACACACTTGCTTTTATTTCTACATCTGTATCAGCTGTAGTTGCTTTTATTTTTGAGGTTTCTGAAATGGCAAAGCATGCTATCTTCTTGAGTCTTCTTGCTCTCACTTTCTGCTGCATTGCCTTTGCGTCAGAGCCTTCTCCCCTTCAAGATTTCTGTGTAGCGGACATGACTAGTTCAGGTAATAATATAGTAGCTAGAATTCATCGAAGCTAATGATTGTGTAATGTTCTTCACATTCTTACTTAGCATTTTTGTTATAGTAGCTAGCATAGAAGCTAATAATTTTGTTCTTCATTTGCAGCCAGGGTAAATGGCCTTGTTTGCAAGAATCCATCTCTAGTCGAAGCCAACGACTTCTTTTTCAGTGGGCTTCATCTCATGGGCAACACATCAAACAAACAAGGGTCCAGGGTGACACAAGTATTTGCATCTCAGCTACCGGGGCTCAACACCCTAGGAATTTCAATGGTTCGGATTGACTACGCACCAATGGGAATCAACCCACCTCACACACACCCAAGAGCCACTGAGATCCTCACTGTTCTAGAAGGGTCCCTTGAGGTTGGATTTGTTACTTCAAACCCTGACAATCGTCTCATAACTAAGGTACTTGTGAAGGGAGATGTGTTTGTCTTCCCAGTTGGACTTATTCATTACCAACGCAATGTTTTGAATGTAAATGCTGTGGCCATTGCTGCTTTGAGTAGCCAAAACCCCGGTGCTATTACTATTGCTAATGCTGTTTTCGGATCAAATCTGCCCATTAAAAGTGATATTCTAACCAAAGCATTCCAACTGGATAAGAATATCGTGGATTATCTTCAAGCTACATTCTAGCTTCTATGCATGCAAGTGAAAGAAAAAAATGAAGATCTAGTTTGACGCTCATGTGGGATTACAAGTTCATCGTTTTTTTATTTGTATAATCGTTTTCAAAGTGTATTTGCTTATGTTCTTACTGCTAATCAGTGTAATGATTTATATTTTCAAATTTGATCTGTTCTTTTGTTTTATTTTCCAGAAGCATATTATTACTATTTTGTGGATTTTCCTTGTGATATTTTTTAGCTTTACTTTGAGCAATTCTATTGCACCGACACTCAGCCATATACATGAAATTCTAAAAATTCGATTATATTACTTAACGAATATACGCACACATTCTTATGGAACTTCTAACGGCGTGATGCCTTTTGTCTCAATAATCGGCTTTTATATGTAAATTACTGTAGTATAGAAACATTGTTGCTATGTCTAGGGAGTCCAAACCATATGAGGTGTAATTCTTGTTGGAATTTTGGTTTTATAAAAGTGAGGTTTGACCGACTTTTGACCAAGAATTTCATTAGGTTCCATTTTAAGAAAATGAAAATTGATTGCATATTAATAATCTACATTTGGATTGGAGTAGATTAATTTGATATATTTACTTTCTCAAAACCAATTAGTGGTGAATGATAAATTAATGATCAAAGTATGCAAAATGAAATGGGTATATGAAGAGTTTATGGGATATGAAATAGTTATCCCATATTGCTTTGAGATGTAAAGTAATGCTAGTTTATAAGTGGATCCATCCAAGGAATAGTCAAAAAGTTGATCTCCTTCGGCCAACCTAGGTAGACTATTGGGCCAACCTTGCAAGGAGTAGCACAATTGTGCTAGTTTTGTACTAGCTCAATTTGGACCACACCAACGAAGGTCGCAATGGGCGCTTTGAGGCGCCCACTTCGCATCTGTCGCTGGGAGCTGTGGAGCCTTAAACTTTTGACGAAGTTAGGTTCGATGGCGGTCCATGGCTCAGTGTGATGTACCCGATTTTCATATTTTTGAAAAATCAAACAGAGTCGCCATGCCGTTTTTAATTTAAGGGCCAAAACTTTGAAAAATGCCCAAAATTAGAGAAAAATGGGTTCGGAGGTCACGTTACATTCCAGGAAGAACGTTAGGGTTCACCCGGAATGCCTCGTAAAACGAGTCTTCCTAATTTAAAACCATTTGTGTGTGTGTGTGTGTGTGTGTGTATTTTGCAAGAGGATTTTTCTGGAAATAAAGTTTTGACTGGACTAGACTGAAATTTACCAAAACAGTGTGCTTCTGTGAGTGAAAAATGACTGAAAAAACAAAATGTCTGTCCCTTACATTTCTGTCCGCGCGGATCAGGCCGAGGTTCAATCCTGTCCGCGCGGATGGGACATTAATATTCCTTTTCCGCAGCTTTCTAGTCTGATTCTGTAAATTCCAGAATGTAAACTGGAGTTACAGAATCAGAACTGGACTTTGCAACTAAAAGTGTTAAATAAAAACATTTTTGGGATTTGCATCAATGCTTGTCCCCACATACCTTAGGCTTTGATTAGTGATCACTAAACATGATTAGTGGTGATCTACTATATCAAGCCATCCATAGGGTACATTAGGACTTGAAAGCATTTCATTTGCTTGGGATGGGGAGATTTAACATAAAACAAAGATTAATGTATGAAAATTAAATTTAGTTCAAGGGTGTATCAACTTTAGAGTGGATTTCTAATGTGGTCATTAACATGACCATCCTTGAGATCTTTGAACTCAATGTATCAACTTCACCCCTTTTGTAACATAGGAACCTTAATGATCTTCATTCATGGAAATTGTTCCAAGGTGAAGACCTTAGGTTAGGAAAACACTTACAAGGAAGTAAAAACAATTTAGACCATTTAAAATGATCATCCATAGAAATTTATTTCAAGATGACCACATTTTAGGTCAAGTAAGAGCACCAATAACACAAAAAGAAAGTGAAAGTAAGAATATGGACCATTTAGTGTGATCATCCATGGAGATGAACTCCAAGGTGACCACACTTTAGGTCAAGAGATCAAGTAACAACTAGTTAATATAAAAAGAGAGACAACAAATTAAAAGAAATGTTGATCCTTATAGAGAATCATCCATGGAAATGAAATTCATGGAGACCCTCTTGGATCTAGGACAAGAGATGAAGAACAAGTATATGAACAAGTTACATCTTTAGATATGAGATGTATGCATGGATGAGGGAGATTAAGGCAAGGAGAAGGAGGGTTTACCAATGGTTGTACCCTATCTTTCTTGGATTTGTGTTTGGGGCTTGAATTTGATCAAGATTTGTGTTGGGATTTTGTGTTTTTGCTTCGAGTTTATTTGTTTTTACGGGTATTTTACGAATATAACGATGGGTTTGAACTCTGGATCCTCTAAACTGAGAGAGAATGATTTAATTTATAGGCAGATTTTAGGTTTCGAAGGTGTCCGCGCGGACGAGACTGAGTCTCATTCCTGTCCGCGCGGATGGGAGTGTAGGCGTGCCTGACTCTGCAGAAAGCAGTTTTGGCCGATTGCATTTAATGAAAAGCAAGTCAATTTCTTGGAAATGACTCTTCCCAACCGGTTTTTGACTTATTTTTGATATTCCTTTAAGGCCCTTTCTTGTTTAAATTGCCTTAGAAAATGACCAAAATGCCCTTAACTGTTTATTTGAAGTGGAAGTCGTTAAATTGGGCTGAAGGAACATTGGCGGTTTAGATTGGGACACTTACAGTAGCCCCTCGGCGATGGCACTTTCGAAGGAAGTGGGGTCGTCGATAAAGGTGAGGTCCCAATCTGCTGGGGAAAAGAGGGTGACCATTTTGGTCGGACCGCTGGGGAAGAGGAATGACCATTTTGGTCTGATGGCTGAACCTAATGATAGGTTACCTACGTATCCTTAAGAGGAATCAAGCCAGTCGTAGTTCGGGTCTTTCAACTATCTTCAGATGTCGACCCTAGAGTGACTGTTTTAGGATGTCATCATAGTAATGATGGCGTTTTAGGTGCCTCAAACCTTAAAGATGGCGTTTTAGGTGCCTCAAACCTTGAAGATGGCGTTTTAGGTGCCTCAAACCTTAAAGATGGCGTTTTAGGTGCCTCAAACCTTGAAGATGGCGTTTTAGGTGCCTCAAACCTTAAAGATGGCGTTTCAGGTGTCTCGGACCTTAAAGATGGCATTTCAGGTGCCTCGAACCTTAAAGATGGCGTTTTAGGTGCCTCGGACCTTGAAGATGGCGTTTTAGGTGCCTCGAACCTTGAAGATGGCGTTTTAGGTGCCTCAAACCTTGAAGATGGCGTTTTAGGTGCCTCGGACCTTGGAGATGGCGTTTTAGGTGCCTCAAACCTTAAAGATGGCGTTTTAGGTGCCTCAAACTTTGAAGATGGCGTTTAAGGAGCCTCGGACCTTGAAGATGGCGTTTTAGGTGCCTCGAACCTTGAAGATGTGTGATGTACCCGATTTTTTTTGAAATCAAACGGAGTCGCGACGCCATTTTTGTTTTAAGGGCCAAAACTTTGAAAAAAGCCCGAGATCAGAAATTTTGGTTCGGAGGTCACGTTACGCGTCGGGAAGGACGTTAGTGTGCACCCGGCGCGCCTCGCAAAACGAGTCTTCCAAACATTTGAAATCCTTTGTTGTGTGTGTGTGTGTGTGTGTGTGTGTGTGTGTGTGTGTGTTTTGGCCAAAATAAGTTGAAACTGAGGAAAGTAAAAATTGGGAACTCTTTTTATGGCTTTAAACTGATCCCATGATTTTTTAGATGATTTTTGGGTTGAGATTTGGAACTCAAAAGATTTTTGGATTTGAAAAGCAATTCTGCCAGAATGAAAGAAGGCAGTTGACCCTTTACTTTGAAATGGACTTAAAGGCTTCAAAAACTCAGAATCTGGGGAAAGTCCGAGAATGAAAGTTTCTTAAAACACCCTAAATATGGTTTCTGCAAAGGAACTTTACATTTTTGAAGTAATTTGAAGGGTCAAAACCTTCTGGAAATCTCAGATGTGAAATCTGGATTTCCAGAAGCTGATGAACTGGCCTCTAAGAGAAAAATTGAAAAAAGGAGATTTACTCACTCAAAAAATAAAATAAAAATATGTCTGGAAAGATCTGGATTTTGGCTACAAAAAGTAATTTGTATTCAACACCCAATTCCAAGTTTTACTGGGTCCAAAAAATAGGAAAATGGACTGAGGTCTCAGAACAATGCTACTGGACAGCAAGATGTTCTTGAGGGAAAATGTGATTTTTTGGGGGAATTGCATCTATGTTCACCCCATTTTCATCCCTAGACTTGATACCACTACTTTTTGTTAAGTGGTTATCATATTCAAGTCATCCTTGGGGAATTTATGGGGTTTAAACATGTCCTTTGCAAAGGGAAAGGGGATATTTTGTAGAAATGAAATTAAAGAGACAAATCAACTAGAGATTTAAAATGTGGACCATTTGAGATGGTCATTCATGAAGATGAACTTCAAGATGACCATCTTGGGTCAAAACTTAAGTTAAACTAGACATCAAGTAGATCCAAGTAAGAAGAACAAGATGAACAAGAAGTTAAAAGAGGATTTTAGGGTTTTGAGAAGGAGGGCTTTACCAATGGTGACACCCTATCTTCCTAGGCTTGGAATTTGACTTGAGGAGTATCAATATTTGGTGTTTGGCTTGAGGAGTATCAAGGTTTGGTGTTTGGATTTGTGTTTGGAGTGAGATTGGGAAAGATTCAAGAGAAAATAGTGGCAATCTAAGGATTCCCACTGTTTTCTCTCTATATTTCGCCAGAGTTTTGTTGCTGTGAGAAAATTGTGTTGTGTAAACTGAGAGAGGAGGGTTCAATTTATAGGACACTGTGAGTGTCAATCATATCCGCGCGGATAGGGTTCGACGCGTGCCTTTGTTCATCTTCTGATGTAGGTACATTGGACGGGAGGAATATTTTCGAGAAAATTCAAGGCGATTCTTTGTTTTTCAACTTTCTTAATTCGGATTTTTCCAATTTCTTTTGCTTTTTGAGATTCTTTTCTTGGTTTAACTTTAAATGGCAATGCCCATTTTACCCTTACTTTGTTAGAAAAGTTAGGAATGCTAGGAATTGTTGGAATTGTTATAACTTTCGTTAATTTTCTAACGAAAATTCTAACAAGCTCAAATTGGAGCACTTACAGTAGCCCCTCGGCGACGGCGCTTTCGAAGGAAGCGGGGTCGTCGATAAGAGTAAGGCTCCATATTTGGAAGGATGATCGAGTGATCGGGTGGCTGAACCTTGCGATAGGCTACCTACGTATCCCGAATGGGAATCAAGCCGGCCGTAGTTCGGGTCTTTGACCCTGGAGATGATGGCGTTTTAGGTACCTCGAACCTTGATGAGCGAGCTCTGCAGTCGGTTGCTGGAGATAAATTCTGCTGGGGATAAGAGATGACCATTTTGGTCTGATGGCTGAAATTGTATATCCGTACCGCTGGGGATAGGAATGACCATTTTCGGTCGGATGGCTAAACCTAATGATAGGCTACCTTCGTATCCTTAAGAGGAATCAAGCCAGTCGTAGTTCGGGTGTTTAACCCTAAGATTGGACTATTTTTGGGAAGTCGCCCTGAGATCTGACTATTTTTGGGAAGTCACCCTATGATCTGACTATTTTTGGGAAGTCACCCTAAGGTTTTGACTATTTTTGGGAAGTCGCCC
Organism: Adenophora triphylla var. japonica; assembly: GCA_022495995.1. Classification (NCBI taxonomy): domain Eukaryota; kingdom Viridiplantae; phylum Streptophyta; class Magnoliopsida; order Asterales; family Campanulaceae; genus Adenophora; species Adenophora triphylla. The sequence goes on from JAFEMH010003649.1 coordinate 215,562, forward strand.
TATGGTTCGACTATTTTGGGGAAGTCGCCCTAAAATCTGACTATTTTTGGGAAGTCACCCTATGATCTGACTATTTTTGGGAAGTCGCCACGAGATCGACTATTTTTGGGAAGTCACCCTATGATCATTTGTTTTGGGAAGTCACCCTATGATCGACTATTTTTGGGAAGTCACCCTAAGGTTTGACTGTTTTTGGGAAGTCACCCTAAGGTTTTTGACTATTTTTGGGGAAGTCGCCACGAGATCGACTATTTTTGGGAAGTCACCCTATGATCGACTATTTTTGGGAAGTCACCCTAAGGTTTTACTGTTTTGGGAAGTCGCCTAAGATCTGACTATTTTTGGGAAGTCACCCTAAGATCGACTATTTTGGGAAGTCACCCTATGATATGACTATTTTTGGAAAGTCGCCACGAGATCGACTATTTTTGGGAAGTCACCCTATGATCGACTATTTTGGGAAGTCACCCTATGATCTGACTATTTTTGGGAAGTCACCCTAAGGTTTGACTGTTTTTGGGAAGTCACCCTAAGGTTTTGACTGTTTTGGGGAAGTCGCCACGAGATCGACTATTTTTGGGAAGTCACCCTATGATGGACTATTTTTGGGAAGTCACCCTAAGGTTTTGACTGTTTTGGGGAAGTCGCCCTGAGATCTGACTATTTTTGGGAAGTCACCCTAAGATCTGACTATTTTTGGGAAGTCACCCTATGATCTGACTATTTTTGGGAAGTCGCCCTGAGATCTGACTATTTTGGGAAGTCACCCTATGATCTGACTATTTTTGGGAAGTCGCCCTATGGTTTGACTATTTTTGGGAAGTCGCCCGGGTAATAATTTTGGTTTGTCGAATTAGGGGATGATTACGATTTGTCGCTTTCCTCGTGTTGTGTGTTGAAATCGAAGTGATAGCGTTTTAGGTGCCTCGAACCTTGATGATGGCGTTTTAGGTGCCTCGAACCTTGATTTGAAGGGATCGGTCTTACTTTTCTTGCCCGAGGATAATGGGAAAAGAAGCGGGATTCCGTTAACTTCGCTGGGGATTTTGTTAGCCTAAGTTGGAGTTTAGTTCAGGAGTATGAACCTAAATGGGGACCTAGTTCAGGAGTATGATTCTAAGTCAAGGTTTAGTTCAGGAGTATGAACCTAAATGGGGACCTAGTTCAGGAGTATGATTCTAAGTCAAGGTTTAGTTCAGGAGTATGAACCTAAACGGGGACTTAGTCCAGGAGTATGATCCTAAGTCAAGGTTTAGTGCCTGAGGGAGACTATTTGAAGGTGTTCTCGCTGGGGAAGATTCGGGCTTACGAGAACTATCGGGGAAAAGGGTGACCGTGTCGGTCAAGCTGCTGGACCTATGGTAGGGTACCTACGTATCCTTAAGAGGAATCAACCCAGTCGTAGTTCGAAAATTGCTGGGGATGGTCTTTGATGGTTTGACGGTATTTGGGAGTCACCCGAGGTTTGACTGTTTTTTGGGAAGTCACCCCAGGATTTGATGATAATGTTCTTTTAGAAAAGTAGTTGACTAAGATATGCTTTCATACTGTCTTTGTGCTTACTGTAGGCTGCCGGAAGGACCGAGGCTACGGGCGATGTTGATGAAGAGTTGTTGGGTTGCCGTTTGTGGGGACGGCCTGGCTGCGATTTGCTGTCTTTGAAGGCATTTTGACCTGAAGGAGGAGTTCGGTTGAGTCTGCATCTTGCTGGTGATCGTCAACCTTGTAGAAGTTGTTGAGTTTGTCTTCATATTGGGACTTCTTGCTTTTGAGAACTTGGTGTCTCTGACCGCATTGTATTTGAGAACTTGGTGTTTGTAACCGAATTGTATCTGAGGACTTGGCGTCCCTGACCGATTTGTATTTGAGAACTTGGCGTCTCTGACCGGGTTGTATTTGAGAACTTGGCGTCTCTGACCGAATTGTATTTGAGAACTTGGCGTCCCTGACCGATTTGTATTTGAGGACTTGGCGTCTCTGACCGGGTTGTATTTGAGAACTTGGCGTCTCTGACCGAATTGTATTTGAGAACTTGGCATCCCTGACCGATTTGTATTTGAGAACTTGGCATCTCTGACCGGGTTGTATTTGAGAACTTGGCGTCTCTGACCGAATTGTATTTGAGAACTTGGCGTCTCTGACCGAATTGTATTTGAGAACTTGGCATCTCTGACCGGGTTGTATTTGAGAACTTGGCGTCTCTGACCGAATTGTATTTGAGAATTTGGCATCCCTGACCGAACGGTAGACACTGGAGGTGGTCTTCATTGGGGCATTTTCATCCATTTGTGGACATTGGAGGTTGTCTGAGAAAGTTATAGACGCAGGAGCTTGTCTTTGCCAAGCTTGGTGTCTTTGGCGTCTTCATCCATTTGTGGACATTGGAGGTCGTCTTTGGTGAAGATCATCCTTACCGAAAAGGGGGATTTGATTTCACGTTTGAATTCCTGCATTCGTTAGTGAAGAGGAAGATGCATATATGACATTCATGATGACAGATGCATGCCTAGAGCCAAAAATGATTGTGATGATGCATTTACTTGCTTTCGAAGATGCACTTAGCCTAAGCTTTTGGCAGGGAAATTATGATTTATGATCTTCAATCACTTAGGATTTTTCCTATTGATTCAAATTTTGTGCATGCTACATGAGCCCTTGGGAGATTTTTTGTGGGGATGCATGGTGATGAAAGGGGATACATTGGGATGTATGTGTTTGGAGACTGTTTGGGACAGATTTTGAGCAAGTGGGGGGTGAGCGCCCTCGATCGCGATTAAAACAGCGGCTGTTGATGAGGTTTTGTTAATAGTATCACATGGACCTCAATTTTGATGAGATTGGATTTGGATCCCGGGTCTTGATTGAAATTTTCCCTCTCAATCTTGGTCATTTGAAGCTGATGCTGACAGGCTCTAAGGCACGTTTATATGAGTGAAGCTTCTCTCATTTGGGTGAGCTGTGACTTCGGCCGAAACCTTATCCGGAGAATGGTTTGATGGAATTGCTAATGCCAGGAGAAACCCTGATCTTGAATTCCGATGCTACGGGAGGCTGCCGTGTACCAAATTCTGAAGCTGAAATTCTTTCTTGCGACTTGATAAAATTCGGGTCCAAAAGACCACCTTGACAAAGCCCCCGGATCCTGAGTAGGCAAAGTCCAGATTTTGAAGGGGCGACTTGGCGAGTCTATCTCGTAGTGAAGAACCCAACGTGGACCCAAAGATGACTATATAAGCCCCAGCTTGAAGCGCTGCTACAGGAGAACCTGGGAGAACCGCTTAGCAAAGCCCCAGCGTGAAGAAATTCAGAGTAGTCTTACAGAGGGGGCACCCATCTTTTCAGACCTTAGTCAACCAGTTACTGGACAAGACTCAGAAATGTTTACGTGCAGGGGCATATCTTTTGAAAGGTGGGAATTTCTCCCGAATTTGTGTATGACACTCTCGCTTTTGGTTTGACTCTTTTGAGAGAGTATAAGCATCACAAGGTGTGGAAAAGTGTATGGAAGCCCCTGCTGACAGAAAGACAGTGTTTGGCTCTATTTCCCTATGATGGAGAGAGAGAAGACTTGTCGAGACACTTGAAAACTTGTTTTATTCGTGATGATCACAAGGCTACTTAAAACCCTTTGTTAATGTTCGGGTTATTCAACCCCTAAATCTGATATGAACAAATATTTTGATTAATCACAAGGAGAAAACCAACTGATATCGAGAATCAAGCTCGGAAGGGCGGAAAGTGTATAGGGACAATCCTTGATGAGAACGGATTTTTTTTTTTGGAATTTGTTTGTGATTTCGACCGGACCATTTCTGGTTGCCTACGTTCCCTTCATTATGAAGAGCTCAGGTCGCCGTAGTTCGGGCTTATCCCGAATGAAAAGAGAACGAATGTTGAAATTCGAGGATCTGAGGACCTTTGGGGATTTTGAGGATTTGGAGGATTGAATAACATATCCCCTTAGAGTGTCCATGAAAGACACGGATGCGAAGCCCCAGTGGGACATCCACGGCAAGTGTTTGTGGAGTAGAAATGAATTATGCTCACATGAATCAAATTTGAATTTGCACAATCTTTGATTGATGATTTTGAACCAAGATGGATTAGATTCCAATTTAAGCAAGCAATGAAGCGTTAATTTGATTTAGATCTTAAAGATATTATGATGAAATTGCTATCCGATAGGAATTGCAGTTGGGTTTCCGGGCTTCGATCGGCCATCGGGTAATTTTGGAAGTTATGACCTCTTAAAGTGAGAGGTCGGCTGGGCCTTTTGCTGACTGAACCTCTAAAAATGAGAAGTTGGCTTGTAGGGATGTGTTTGGGAAATCTATGGCGGGGAAGATTGATTGCCTTTATGAATGAGATGTCAAATTTTGACTTTGGCCAAAGGCGAGGGTAATGGTAATGGGAATATTCTTTAAAGACGAGAGGATGGCTCGGGATTGATTTAAGGTAATGGTGAGAGGAATATCCAAGCTATTGACAACTTTTCGCGAACTTGCGAGAATTCAGGCTCATTTTTGATCATCGGAGAGCTTCTTGAGAAGTCGGGGATTTTTTACTGAATTGTGAGGATCGACAGTCCTTCTTTTTTTTGAAGTTCTTGCTTGAACTATTTCTTTCTCTTTTTTTTTTGTTTTTGTTTTTTGTTTGTTTGTTTGTTTTTTTTTTTTTGCTTGGAAGGCCTCCTGAGGAGTTGAGGATTGTCTTTGTCCTTCCTTCATGGCTTGAGATATTTTGCGCATCGCCGACTCTTGAAGCTAACTTCTTGGGCTCGCTTGGACTTTCTCTCAGTAAGGAGCAAAAATGATGGCTAAACCGGGTTTCAAAACACGCCGATCTTGAAATGAAAGGGTATTGTTTAGTGAGGGTGAGGTAATGGCTTTCCTATGGGTGAAAGGCTTCAACCGCAATCCCTACCGGATGACCTAAACGAGATTAAGTCTTCATTGTTTGCTTAAGCTTTAAATGAGAAAAGATCCATGCAAATTCATCGAGCAACGAGGGGATGATGATGAAAGGGATGTGAGCATATGAGATGCAAGATGGGGAGTTGGTAAGCCCCAATTTGGGAAGGATATCAATTGATTTTCTCACTCCGATTAATTTAAATATTAATCATTTCAAAGAATTAGTGGTTGAGCAGCACAAGTGATCATTTTGGATAAAACCATTTCAATTAAGTGTAACGTGGGTGCGCAAGTGATGTCTCGAGTCTAGCAAGAAGAGAAAAAAGACTTATATTAAAAGTTAGGCATTTAACCACTATGTCCAAAATGGACTACAACGACAAATGTCCAGGAAGGACTTAGGTGAAAGAAAAGTACTAGACCCTACGAAGGTTGACTCAAAAGACTATTTTAAAGATAGGTAGCCCCCAGTCTAGCCGCTCTTTGCTGTTGAACCATGCATCTATTCTTCGACGCTGGAGACGGGAGCTATTGCAGATCTTTCCATCAGGATTTCCTTGGCAATCTCTTTCTTAATCCAAACACTTTCATCGCCTGCGATGGCTGATTCACCGACCTCACAAGGGGGCGAGTCAAATTCCATTATGCCCACAAGGCTTGAACCACCAAACTCGATCATGTTGACACTCATGTTGTTAGGGAGCGGGTTATTGATAGTATTAGGCCCTTCAGGCATCTCTAACCTCCCTTGCTCAATCAACCCTTGAATGGCCTTTTTCAGGGGGACGCAATCATCCGTCAGGTGCCCATGGTACTGATGAAAGGCACAATGCTTGGAGGTATCCAAAGGAGCGTTGGGGTTTCTTGGCTGATAATTATCCAAAGGCCGGAGCAAACCTTCTTTTACCAATCCTCTAAAGATATCACTTAAAGGCATCCCAAGGTTTCTCAAGTCTTGGAGCCGGGATCTGGATGCATCAGGCTTCTTGGGAACAAAGGAAGTGGCATTGTTACAGTCCTGTCCCGCGTAGCCGATCGCCTCTTTGCCTTTAGCGAAAGCGAGAGTAGTGTTGGAGGGAGGAGCCCGATATCTGTAGGCGGGTGCGGCAGTCGGCTGCTGATTGTAAGCCTTTTCAAACTTAGCCCCGGAATTAACCATTGCACGCAAGTCAGCGTAGGGGAAGTGGCTGAGGGAAGCTCTCAAGTGCGGCTTCAAGCATGACTGAAAGATGTCTAACTGCTCCTCGTCAGAGGGAGGAATGGCCATTTCACTGAGCTTTAAGTTCCACCTCTTATAGAAATCCCCAATATTCTCATTAGGGCGCTGCATCGTTGTTTGCAGGTCAACTCTATTTGTCTCCCATTCCAAGTTGGCTTTATACTTATCTGTGAAAGTACTGGTAATCCGTTTCCCAAGTAGCCCTAGCTTCAGCCGCAATCGGAAAAACCATTTCAAAGCCCCCGACTTCAAAGAGAGACTAAAGTAATCGGCCAACTGCTGGTTTGTGCATCCCTTAGCCTTCATTGCCAAAGTATAGGTGTCCAAGTGAGTTTTAGGGCATGCACTCCCGTCAAACAATTCCAGAGTGGGCATCACAAACTTGTGAGGCAGGGGGACAATCGAGTCGGGATCTGTAGGCCGAAGAGCAGTGTTCTTTTTGGCGGTCAATTCAGCAATCTGTGCTTTCATTTCCTTGTGTTGCTCCATAAACCAAGCCAATTGGGGATCCAAAGGTGGAGCGGGAATTCCTGAGCCGATATTTGAGCTAGGAAGAGGACTAGCTGTTGGTGGTGCATTGGTGGAAGGAATACCATATCCCGGAGCATAGGTGAAAACCTGTCCTTGGCCCAAATTTCCCTGGGGAGTGTAGGTAGGAGCTTGGGCAAAGGGATAGAATCCAGCGACTTGCTGTTGGCTTCCAATCGGCAGGGAAGATGGAGGCAGATCTGAGGTAGCCAGATGGCTTGGATTTCCGGAGTGAGACCCATAAGTAGGCTTAAGTGCGGGCTGCTGTCCCTGGTTGTTGAATTGCATGGCTGGTTGTGGCGAGGATGCATAACCGAGAGGATATTGTGGTCCTGGTGATTCTGATGAAACTGGGATGGGGGCTTGGTAACCCATTGAACCCTGAGTGAGAAATGGGTTTGCGGAAGCTGTGTGAGGAGCAGCTGAGCTAGCATCATTCTGAGGAGGGGCTCCTGACTGTTGCCCCGAACCAAACTGTGGTGGCATTCCAAACCGTTGCTGCGAAAGTCCGGATTGATTGGTCCCAAACTGAGGCGGGATCCCAATTTGCTGTGGCATTCCGGGGTATCCCCAACCATGAGAAGACATTCGCATCGACTTTGTCCCCACCGAGGCATTGCGAACCGGCTCGTCCCGTCAGCCGCACGGATCCAGGGTCTCGCAGTTGGGGAGCCGGCTGACCTAGAGATCGAGGAGCATGGGCTCTGGTGGTAGTACTGTGGGAGGCCGGTGGTGGCATCCTGGAGTAGTCGGGTTGACCAAGAGCGGGATTGAGGTCTTCCTCTTCTTCCACAGTGAAGGTGCCATCTGGGTTGAGACTGGCGGCCAATCCATGGCTTTTGATAGCCTCCATAAGGCTGTTCAACTGTGCTTCCTGGCGCACTCTCATCTGTTCGGCTAGCTGATTCCACTGTTGTTCTGTCTGAGGAGTCCCGGGAGGCGGAGTGACGTTGTCCCCATCGTTACCAGCTGATGCAGACATTCTTAAATTTGGAGTCGGAACAGACGATGAAGCTGACGATGTGCTTGACTCTTCCCAACTGATCAAACGGTGACCCGATGCCCGAAACCAAGCTTTGTGCGGAGCTGCGGGGGAAAGACACGAGGGTTCAGATGGTGGGATTTGAAGGAAGGTAGGTGTTTGGGCTTAAGGCTCACGCAACATGCAGTTATTTGTTCATGTTTACTTAAAACACGCTTTATTAACCTAATCGGTTGGAAAAGATTGCTCTTCTTTTTCGCAAACTACTCTGATTCCTGGATCAATGGGCCCCGTCACTACGTCTATAAGCCCCTCGTATTCCACCTGTATTTCGACCTCCCAGGGTGGACAGCCCCGGGCGAGGGTCCTATAGGGCAAGCGGATCCCACCGACCGAAAGAAAAACGATCCTAGAAGTCTGGCGGGTAATCGAGTCTTAACGAGCATTCGATGTAAATTACGGACAAAGCTGACGTCAAAGTCAAGATCACGTCCGAGGGCTCGACAAAAAGTCGGCATGATTTGGACTGGTAAATGTCCACAGTTGACTTTGACTTGTCGTCAGTTAGGCCGTAATTAGGCATGGAATAACCGTTAATCCTTGATGACTCAGTGTCATGCTGGGAGTCAGTGTATAATTTGTGCCAGTCAGAGCCAAAGTCAAGGCGCCGGTCAATATCTTGGTCAAAGTCTGCGGCGGAAAACCGGCATGACTTCGACTGATTAGGGACCCGAAAGATATTGAGTCGGTATGCCGACAACGGCTTGAAAGGAAAGGTCTATACACTGACAGGGCATGACACAGACCAGACTAAAAACCAACCGGGTCTCGGACAAAGTGTGTCACGGACAAGTGCATGGTCGACACGAGGCTCCATGGGATGTTTGGGTAGTCCTGTGCTCGTCCGAGAGGCGTAATAAGACCAAACGGACCGCGACAAGGATTTCCCCGGGTTAGGGACGTAGTGTGCAGTGTACGGTCACGTGCGCGTAGTGTGCAAGCAGTCTATATTCTTTTTCTGAGTAAAATAGAGATTTTTATGTGTCTTAAAAAGCATGATGCATGATTTTTTTTGAAAATTTTCTTTTGAATTTTTTTTTTTTTGAAAATCAATGAACACATAAGCACATAATCACAAAAATTCCGACAGTTAGGGACATTATTCCGACAGTCAAAATTTTGACTCCTTTTTCGAGGCGGCCAAAACAAACACGAAAATGTGCAAAAATCAACACACACAAAACAAAGGACTTCAAATGTCGGGACGGAAGCTTGACCCTCAAAAGTTTTTCTCTTTTTTTTTTTGAAAAGATAAAACTTGTTAGTCCCCAGCAGAGTCGTCACTGTGATGTACCCGATTTTTTTTGAAATCAAACGGAGTCGCCACGCCATTTTTGTTTTAAGGGCCAAAACTTTGAAAAAAGCCCGAGATCAGAAATTTAGGTTCGGAGGTCACGTTACGCGTCGGGAAGGACGTTAGTGTGCACCCGGCGCGCCTCGCAAAACGAGTCTTCCAAACATTTGAAATCCTTTGTTGTGTGTGTGTGTGTGTGTGTGTGTGTGTGTTTTGGCCAAAATAAGTTGAAACTGAGGAAAGTAAAAATTGGGAACTCTTTTTAAGGCTTTAAACTGATCCCATGATTTTTTAGATGATTTTTGGGTTGAGATTTGGAACTCAAAAGATTTTTGGATTTGAAAAGCAATTCTGCCAGAATGAAAGAAGGCAGTTGACCCTTGACTTTGAAATGGACTTAAAGGCTTCAAAACCTCAGAATCTGGGGAATGTCCGAGAATGAAAGTTTCTTAAAACACCCTAAATATGGTTTCTGAAAAGGAGCTTTCCATTTTTGAAGTAATTTGAGGGGTCAAAACCATCTGGAAATCTCAGATGTGAAATCTGGATTTCCAGAAGCTGATGAACTGGCCTCTAAGAGAAAAATTGAAAAAAGGAGTTTTACTCACTCAAAAAATAAAATAAAAATATGTCTCGAAAGATCTGGATGTTGGATACAAAAAGTATTTTGTAGTCAATACCCAATTCCAAGTTTTACTGGGTCCAAAAAATAGGAAAATGGACTGAGGTCTCAGAACAATGCTACTGGACAGCAAGATGTTCTTGAGGGAAAATGTGATTTTTTGGGGGAATTGCATCTATGTTCACCCCATTTTCATCCCTAGACTTGATACCACTACTTTTTGTTAAGTGGTTATCATATTCAAGTCATCCTTGGGGAATTTATGGGGTTTAAACATGTCCTTCTCAAAGGGAAAGGGGATATTTTGTAGAAATGAAATTAAAGAGACAAATCAACTAGAGATTTAAAATGTGGACCATTTGAGATGGTCATTCATGAAGATGAACTTCAAGATGACCATCTTGGGTCAAAACTTAAGTTAAACTAGACATCAAGTAGATCCAAGTAAGAAGAACAAGATGAACAAGAAGTTAAAAGAGGATTTTAGGGTTTTGAGAAGGAGGGCTTTACCAATGGTGACACCCTATCTTCCTAGGCTTGGAATTTGACTTGAGGAGTATCAAGATTTGGTGTTTGGCTTGAGGAGTATCAAGGTTTGGTGTTTGGATTTGTGTTTGGAGTGAGATTGGGAAAGATTCAAGAGAAAATAGTGGCAATCTAAGGATTCCCACTGTTTTCTCTCTATATTTCGCCAGAGTTTTGTTGCTGTGAGAAAATTGTGTTGTGTAAACTGAGAGAGGAGGGTTCAATTTATAGGACACTGTGAGTGTCAATCATATCCGCGCGGATAGGGTTCGACGCGTGCACTGTTCATCTGCTACAGTGTAGGCTGTTGGACAGGAGGAATATTTTCAGAAAATTCAAACTGATTGCTGTTTTTCAACTTTCTTAATTCGGATTTTTCCAATTTCTTTTGCTTTTTGAGATTCTTTTCTTGGTTTAACTTTAAATGGCAATGCCCATTTTACCCTTACTTTGTTAGAAAAGTTAGGAATGTTAGGAATTGTTGGAATTGTTATAACTTTCGTTAATTTTCTAACGAAAATTCTAACAAGCTCAAATTGGAGCACTTACAAGATGGCGTTTTAGGTGCCTCGAACCTTGAAGATGGCGTTTTAGGTGCCTCAGACCTTGAAGATGGCGTTTTAGGTGCCTCGGACCTTGAAGATGGCGTTTTAGGTGCCTCGAACCTTGAAGATGGCGGTTTAGGTGCCTCAAACATTAAGATGGCGTTTTAGGTGCCTCAAACCTTGAAGATGGAGTTTTAGGTGCCTGGGACCTTGAAGATGGCATTTTAGGTGCCTCGAACCTTGATGATGGCATTTTAGGTGCCTCGAACCTTAAAGATGGCATTTTAGGTGCCTCAAACCTTAAAGATGACGTTTTAGGTGCCTCAAAAATTGATTTGAAATGATTTCCTTTAATGGTTTGCATCCTTTCGTTGGGGACGGACTCTGAGGGGATAGATAGTCCTTTGGTGGACTTCACTTGAAGGGATCGGTCTTACGTTTGTTACCGAGGAAATGGATGACCATATTGGTCAAGTGGCTGGACCTATGGTTGGCTACCTACGTATCCCGAATGGGAATCAAGTCTATACATAGTTCAAAAGCTGCTGGGGAGGGGATCGAGGAAAGAAACGACATTTCGTTAGCTTTCATTGGAGAAAACGGGCTTACATTTTACTGCCGGGGATGAAAATGAGGAAAGAAGCGAGATTCTGTTAACTTTCGCTGGAGAAAACGGGCTTACGTTTTACTGCCGAGGGTGAAAACGAGGAAAGAAACGGGATTTCGTTAACTTTCATCGGAGAAAATGGGCTTACGTTTCACTGTCGTAGAAAGAAACGGGATTCCGTTGGCTTTTGTCGGGGATGAACCTAAGTTGAGGTTTAGTTCAGGAGTATGACCTAAATGGGGACTTAGTTCAGGAGTATGAACCTAAGTGGGGACCTGGTTCAGGAGTACGAACCTAAGATGAGGTTTTGTACCTAAGGAAGACTATTTGAAGGTGTTCTCGCTGGAGAAGATTCGGGCTTACGAGAACTGTCGGGGAAAAGGGTGACCGTGTTGGTCAAGTGGCTGGACCTATGGTAGGCTACCTACGTATCCCGGATGGGAATCAAGCCTATACGTAGTTCGTCAAAGAGGTGGCGATAATGAGAGGCCACAGGCTTTGTACCCAAGATTGACTGTTCTTTAGGGAAGTCACCCCAGGTTTGACTGCATTTGGGAGTCACCTGAGGTTTGAATGTATTTGGGAGTCACCCGAAGTTTGACTGTATTTGGGAGTCACCCGAGGATTGACTATTTTTGGGAGTCACCCGAGGTTTGACTGTATTTGGGAGTCACCCGAGGATTGACTATTTTTGGGAGTCACCCGAGGTTGGACTGTATTTGGGAGTCACCCGAAGCTGGACTGTATTTGGGAGTCACCCGAAGTTGTACTGTATTTGGGAGTCACCCGAGGTTTGACTGTATTTGGGAGTCACCCGAGGTTTTGACTGTTATCTGGGAGTCACCCGAGGATTTGACTGTTATCTGGGAGTCACCCGAGGATTTGACTGTTTTTGGAAGTCACCCGAGGTTTGACTGTTATCTAGGAGTCACCCGAGGTTTTGACTTTTATCTGGGAGTCACCCGAGGATTTGACTGTTATCTGGGAGTCACCCGAGGATTTGACTATTTTTGGGGAGTCACCCGAGGATTTGACTGTTTTTGGGAGTCACCCGAGGATTGACTGTATTTGGGAGTCACCTGAGGTTTGACTGTATTTGGGAGTCACCTAGGATTTGACTGTTTTTGGGAGTCATCAGAGGTTTGACTGTATTTGGGAGTCACCCGAGGATTGACTGTATTTGGGAGTTTGACTGTTTTTGGGAGTCACCCGATGATTGACTGTATTTGGGAGTCACCCGAGGTTTGATTGTATTTGGGAGTCACCCGAGGTTTGACTGTATTTGGGAGTCACCCGAGGATTGACTGTGTTTGGGAGTCACCCGAGGATTTGACTGTTTTTGGGATTCACCCGAGGATTGAGTATTTTTGGGAGTCACCCGAGGATTTGACTGTTATCTGGGAGTTACCCGAGGATTTGACTGTTATCTGGGAGTCACCCGAGGATTGACTGTATTTGGGAGTCACCCGAGGTTTTGACTGTTATCTGGGAGTCACCCGAGGATTTGACTGTTTTTGGGATTCACCCGAGGATTTACTATTTTTGGAAGTCACCCGAGGATTTGACTGTTATCTGGGAGTCACCCGAGGATTGACTGTATTTGGGAGTCACCCGAGGTTTTAACTGTTATCTGGGAGTCACCCGAGGATTTAGCTGTTATCTGGGAGTCACCCGAGGATTGACTATTTTTGGGATTCACCCGAGGATTTGACTGTTATCTGGGAGTCACCCGAGGATTTGACTGTTATCTGGGAGTCACCCGAGGATTGACTGTATTTGGGAGTCGCCCGAGGTTTTGACTGTTATCTGGGAGTCAACCGAGGATTTGACTGTTTTTGGGAGTCACCCGAGGTTTTGACTGTTATCTGGGAGTCACCCGAGGATTTGACTGTTATCTGGGAGTCACCCGAGGTTTGACTGTTTTTGGGAGTCACCCGAGGATTTGACTGTTATCTGGGAGTCACCCGAGGATTTGACTGTTATCTGGGAGTCACCCGAGGTTTGACTGTTTTTGGGAGTCACCCGAGGTTTGACTGTTTTTGGGAGTCACCCGAGGTTTGACTGTTTTTGGGAGTCACCCGAGGTTTTGACTGTTTTTGGGAGTCACCCGAGGTTTTGACTGTTATCTGGGAGTCACCCGATGTTTGATTATAATGCTAGTAATTGACTAAGATATGCTTTCATACCTGAGCTGTGCTTACCTGTAGCTGCCGGAAGGACTGAGGCTACGGCTGATGTTGATGAAGAGTTATTGGATTGCCGTTCGCGGGACGGTCTCTGTTGACGATTTGCTGTCTTTGGAGGCATTTGTCGGATAGGACACGAATTTTGCTGTTTGCCATGAAAAACGGATTTCGCTAATAACTTGGCGACGGGGTCGATGACTTTTTGATTCTGAGAGGAGGACCCGATGATTCTTTGACTCGAGGGATGGACCCGAGGATTCTTTGACAAGAGGGTGGACTCAAGGAATTTATTTTTTTTTTGACTCTGAGGGGTGGACCCGATGATTTTTGACTTGAGGGTCTTGCCAGTTATTTGGGCCATACTGTTGAAGTCATTGTCATTACGCTTCAATGGAGACCATCCTTGCTGCGAAGAGGCTTCAGGTCGTAACATAAAACTGGTCTTTCATGTTTGAATTGCTGCATTTGTTAGTAGAGAGGAGGATGCATATATGACATTCATGATGACAGATGCATGCATAGAACCAAAATGATTATGAGACAATTTATGAAAGTATCACTGCATATGTTCGCGAGATGATGCATTCACTTGCTTTTGGAGATGCACTTAGCCCAAGCTTTTGGCAGGGAAATTATGATTTATGATCTTCAATCACTTAGGATTGTTCCTAATGATTCAAGTTTTGTGCATGCTACATGAGCCCTTGGGAGTTTTTGTGGGGATGCATGGTGGTGAGAGGGTTTGTGTGTGTTTATGTATGATGGGGTGAACCCTCTCCCATGAGGTGGGGAAATGTATGAGTGATGGATGATATAGTGCAGTCTAGGCAAGTCGGGGATGCTCCCGGGAGTACAAATTGCAGCAAATTGAGTTGTTGCTGGGGAGAATAAGGTGTGTCGTGCACCCGAGACGGCAAGCAGCAGAGAATGCCCTGGTTTTGAAGAGATGACTAGGCGAAGCCCCAGATCTTGATGAGGTGACCATGGCGAAGCCCCAGTTGATGATGCAAAGCAAACCCGGAGGGAATCTAGTAAAGAGAGCCTGAGAGAACAGCTTAACAAAAGCCCCAGCTTGAAGAGATTCAATGCATCCCTATTGCAGACAGAGTCATCTTGTGGCCACGGAGGCAACCCATCATTTCAAACTTTAGTCAACCAAGACTCAGAAATTTTTACGTGCAGGGGAACATTTTTCGAAAAGTGGGAGTGAATCCCGATTTTGTGTATACATACTCGCTTTAGGTTTGACTCTTTTGAGAGAGTATAAGCATCACAAGGTGTGGAAAAGTGTATGGAAGCCCCTGCTGACAGAAAGACAATATTTGGCTCTATTTCCCTATGATGGAGAGAGAGAAGACTTGTCGAGACACTTGAAAACTTGTCTTATTCATGATGATCACAAGGCTGCTTAAAACCCTTTATTGATGTTCGGATTATTCAAACACTAAATCTGATATGAACAAATATTTTGATTAATCACAAGGAGAAAACCAACTGATATCAAGAATCAAGCTCGAAAGGACGGAAAGTGTATAGGGACGGTCCTTGATGAGACCGGATTTTTTTTCTTTTTTTTTTGAGATTTGTTTGTGATTTCGATCGGACCAATTATGGTTGCCTACGTTCCCCTCCTGACGAGGAGCTCAGGTCGCCGTAGTTCGGGCAAGTCCCGATTGAAAAGAGAACGAATGTTGAAATTCGAGGATCTGGACCTTTGAGGATTTTGAGGGTTTGGAGAATTGAAAAACATGTCCTCCTGAAGTGTCGATGAAAGACACGGATGCGGAGCCCCAGTGGGACATCCGCGGCAAGTGTTTGCGAAGGAGAAATGAAATATACTCACATGAAGTGTCGAAGGGAAGGATTGAATTTGCACAATCTTTGATTAAGGATCATTTGAGCCGAGATGGATTGGGTTCCAATTTAAGCGAGCAATGAAGCATTAATCTGATTTAAACCTCGACGATATTGGAATGAAATTACTATCCGGTAGGGACTGTAGCTGGGTTTCCGGGCATCGATCGGCAATCGGGTAATTTTGGAAGTCATGACCTCTTAAAGTGAGAGGTCGGCTGGGCCTTTTGCTGACTAAACCTCTAAAGATGTGAGGTTGGCTTGCAGGGATGTGTTTGGGAAATCTATGGCGGGAAAGATTGATTGCCTCTAAGAATGAGAGGTCAAATTTTGACTTTGGCCAAAGGCGAGGGTAATGGTAATGGGAATATCCTCTAAAAGCAAGAGGATGGCTTGGGATTGGTCGAGGAAATGGGAATATCCTCTAAAATCGAGAGGATGGCTTGGGATTGATTTAAGGTAATGGGAATATCCTCTAAAATCGAGAGGATGGCTTGGGAGAATTCGGGCTCCTTTTTGATCATTGGAGAGCGAGCTTCTTGAGAAGTCGGGGACTTTTGCTGAATTGTGAGGATCGACAGTCCTTTTTCTTTCTTTTTTTTGAAGTTCTTGCTTGAACTTTTCTATTTCTTTCTTTTTTTTTTTTTTTTGCTTGAACTTTTATCTTTTTTTTTTTTTAAAGCCTCCTGAGACGTTGAGGATTCTTGCTGAATTGTGAGGATTTTAAATCCTTCTTTTGATAACTTGGAAGGCCTCCTGAGAAGTTGAGGATTATCTTTGTCCTTCCTTCATGGCTTGAGATATTTTGTGCATCACCGACTCTCGAAGCTAACTTCTTGGGCTTGCTTGAACTTCTTTTAGCATGGAGCAAAAATGATGGCTAAACGGGGTTTCAAAACACGCCGATCTTGAAATGAAAGGGTATTGTTTAGCGGGGGTGATGTAATGGCTTTCCTATGGGTGAAAGGCTTCAACCGCAATCCCTACCGGATGACCTAAATGAGATTAAGTCTTCATTGCTTGCTTAAGCTTTAAATGAGAAAAGATCCGTGCCAATTCATCGAGCAGCGAGATAATGAGGATGATGAAAGAGATGTGAGCATATGAGATGCAAGATGGGGAGTTGGTAATGTGAGTACCCCGATCCGATCCCATGATTTGGATCCACTTTGATTATATTTTGTGCTAATATAATTGCTAAAAGGCAATATCTAGTCCAAAAATCCCAGCAGCCCATCAGTCCATTGGACCTGCCAAGCTTTCGGCCCAATATGGCCAAAAAGAGTACGCTGTCGTCCGACAAGGGCCACTAAGGCGGTTTAACTGCCTATGTCGTGCGACATAAGAGGCCCCATCAGGATGCCTATAAATACAAGGCATGGCTGATCATTTTGAAGGGGGGGCAAAGGAAGAGAGCCAAAGTGAGGATAAAATTCTGAGAGCAAAATAGGGAGAAACTCTTGCCAAATAGAGTCTCTCTCTCTCTCTCTTATACACACACACTCACCTCCCTCCTCACACACACACACTTCAAGGTCAAGACTCCAAGAAGTTTCCTTTGTTGGTGATTGAAGGGGTAGACACCATACTATTGGTGATTCTACCTTGTGGACTATAATATGTAGCCACTAAACCTTTCTCCCTCTTTTAATAAAGTCTTTAAATATACCTTGCATGCATACTTGTTCTCATACCATGTAAAAATTGGGATTTTGCATGATAAAGGTGGTGGAGGAGTGAATCTTCAATATTCACTTCTCCCCACCTCAGATCTGGACATTTGGTGGTACACACACCAATAAAGTTTCAATCTTTGCCTAGCTACATCGGGTTAGGAAGTGATGGCTACTTCAAAGTGGCCATAAAACGTGTGATTTATCACATTTGGTCACTAAAGCCATGTGACCTTCCCATAATACCCATATTATAATATTATATTACTGTTTATAATCAATAAATATGCTTGGTTTGCTTGGGGAACAAAGGAGGAACCAAACAGACTGAAGGGCACTGAAACAGGCTCCCCATGTCGTGCGACATAGGTCTCCATGGAGATCCTGTGTCATACGACATGGGACTCCCGTAAGGCCGCAATGCCATTCTTGGACTTCGTATCTGCTAGGTTTATCCCCTTTGTGACTCAAAGCCCACCTAAGCATCTTCTCGGCTCATAAGCCACTATTTGGGTGCCTAAACTCGGCCTGGGTGCAACCTATTTGATGGAAGAGGATCACCGTATGACATAGACGACATCAAAGGCTCTATGTCATATGACATCTGTGTCGACAAAGTCTATCGTGACTTTGTTCACTCCCGTCAATCCCAAACTGAGTTTTAGACCTTCAAATAGTGTCTTTACTGAGTTGAATAAATGTCATTTCATTTACAGAAACTGCTTGGTCTTTGTGACAGGACAATCTGACCAAGAGACATTATGTCGTGCGACAACCTCTCGCCTAGGAGGTCCCGTGTCGGACGACATGGGAAGTCTGCCGGCGTATTGTCTTACCTTCTGCCTTGTTATGATAATCATAATATGTAAAAGGGTGTAGCCCCCTCTTATGGCTCACAAGTTGTACTCAGCTTCCATATTATCAATGAAAATGTCAAATTTGCATTTTTTACACATCGACACATATTGCACACACACTTTGAATGTCCAAAAATTGTCCAATGTTGATTGAAAGTCTCGAAAGAGGCGTGTTGGGTGAACTCTCTAGTTCTTCCCAAACACGTAACGTACTCCTGACTCAAAATCTCTTAAAATAGGTTTTTCAATGTTTTCCTCTAAAAACGGCGTGGCGACTCCCAAAAACGAAGTTTTCAAAAACTTGTCGTATCATTTTCAATACAAAATAAACTCTTTTCAAAAAAGGGGGGAAATGATACAACGATTTTAATTTTTTTTCGGGCGAGCGTTCATTCAGTGGCGACTCCGCTGGGGACATTGAAAAACTTTTTGTTCTAAAAAAAAATGAAGACGATACTTGGTATATAGGTGGAAACCACTAACCTTCCTGTATCGCTCCCTAACCCGGGGCTTGGGATAAATGGTGGTCTAACAATCCCACGTACCAGTACCATTCTTCTATTTTCTGAAAAAAGAGAAAAGTTTTTCTTAAGAGAGTCTAACTTTCTTCAAATCAACTTGGACAATTTCGACATTCACCTTGTGTGGACATATGTGTCATTTTGTGTGCTCAAATGCACCTTGCCATGCTTTGGTATGTGGCACTATTGGAAGTCGGGGCTTCCCCCTTTGCAATTTGCTCTTCCCGTTGATCAGAACAGGGCAGAATGACGCTGGACTACAGCTACTGGTAAATTCTGACATTTGGGGCAGTCCCCTTTTGTCATGCTTTGACTCATTCTCTTGTTTTCCTTTTGCATACTGCATAAAAAAAACACATAAAAAAAAAATCTTTTACAAAAAAGCAAAAAAATATTTTCTAGAAAATACCTTCACACTACTCGCACTCTACCCGCACATAGAGTTAGAACCCGGGAGTGTACGGACGACATCGCGGAAAGTGACATGTTTCGCTGACGTTTGAGCGCCTAAAGTCCTCCTAGCTTGTGAGTCAACCAACACTTGTCCCTGACACACTTTCTACCGTGACCGGTTGGTTTTTGGCCAATACTTTTCAAAACATTTTAAACTCGGTTTTTCAAAATATTCTCACAAAGTCCGAGTCATGCTTCGTCTTTGAAAACCTTCGCATACTCTCCCCCCTTCGTGTCGGAATCACGACATAATTCCAACGTAAGTACACGTTAAGATCTCTACATATCTCGACGTAGGTACATATCGATTTCTCGGCTTGGCTTCGTGAGAAGTCATGACGCGTTCTCGACATGTGTCAACACGGGACCATGTCGATTTTTTTAACGCATACTAACAAGAGTTATGCCGAAATTTCGCCACCAAGTGACGAGAGGCCATGCCAGATTTCCAACTCGAAAAGAGGAAAGGTCATTGCGGTCTCGTACGTTCAAACGTACGACCCTCTCTCCTCCCGAGTTTAGACGTTGACTTGGACTTGGTTTTGAAAACCCCGAGTTTGACTTGTTTTGGCTCCTATGCCCATAGGTTCGTTCTCCCTTTCGGTCGGTGGGTTCCACGTGCCCTATAGGACCTATGCCGGGATTGTCCGTCCCGGAGGTGCAATACAGGTGGAATACAGCGGGTCTATAGACGTAGTGATGGAACCCACTGATCCAGGAATAGCGTAGAATGAGAAAAAGAAGGTTTCCTCCTTTTCCAACCATTCTTAGGATTAATAAAAATCATTTTTAAACAAAAACAAAAAAATATATATATATAAAAAAAAAAAGCATATGCATGAGTCCGTCCTCAGCCTATCCTCTCCCCTACCTAAAGCCGTTCTCTCCCCCTTTCAGCGAGCAAGTGTTGGGTCAGAGTTCCGGGTGGTCGATTAATCAGTTTCTCTCCGATCAAGATTCATTCTCAGCTAGTCTCGAAATGGCGGGTCGCAAGTCTCAGCGGGTTTGGGTCCAAATGCAAGTGTTGATCCAGCTCAGAATCAGAATGTCAGTCAGGGTGTAGGGCCAGATCAAGGTCAGGATGCGGGGCAGGATGTCAGATTTGGATTCCCTCTCAGCTCTGAAAGCAGTGAACAAACAATCCCCCCTGGTCTCATTTTAGCCGTTTCTTGCAAAAATATGAAGATCGTTATTTCTCAGAAGGAAAGGAAGCCGATACTATGAAATTGGGGTTGTTCAGATCAAATCACGAGAAAGTCATTTACACAAGGTGGCTAGAACAATCAAAAAGGATCGAGCAAGAGAGCTTCAGACGAGCATCTGTGTTGAGACTCATTAGTAAGGAGGCCGAAGCCCACCTTGAATCAATACATCTCTGTAAACTGGCTCTCGGATGGACCGGATACGACCCTGAAGACAGTAAGGACGAAGAGTCAGAGAAGGAAGATTGTTTCTATATTCTACCCGGAGTCAAGTACATACCTCCCCCTCTCACTCTTCCCCCGCAATTTTTAGGAGGAGAAGCTGATTCGCAATCACCTTTTCCAGCCTTGGAGGCCTACGACAATCTCTGTTGTTGCACATGCCCATCCTCCCCTTTCAGATACGATCGGCGTTCTCTCTTAGCCGAAATTTGAGGAGTATGGGATGACAGTCCCGATGACGGCATTAACAATGATGACAACGAGAGCGAAGAGTCAATCGAAATCTCTAGCCCAGAATCAGTTCAAGACAGCGACGCCAGGAGCGACCACATGGGATCAAGGCATAACGGGTGGTTGTCAGACAGTGATGACGCAGGATCACCAGAAAATATAGATCAAGTGTCAATGGAAACCGACCCCTATGAGGAGTATTTCTCAAGATGCCACTGTGGCCAGTGCCCAAGCACCCCAGAGGGTGATGAACAACTCGACCCATCTAAAGACGAGTATGAGTCCGAGATCTTGGAACACAATGTCCCTTATGGAAAATTAATCGGTGAGTGGAAACAGTTCATTGTTACGCTAGCTGAAAAAGCAGGTTTCCAGCCTTCAACAGACGACGAATTCGTAAACGTCGTCAGATCCCTTTCTTCTTCCCCTGCATCGGACGGCATCACAGCTGTAAGAGTCACTGCCGAACCTCTCGAGCATGATGAATGCCTGGAATCTCTCAAAAGGGTTATGGATTTAGAAGCCACTCCCGTTGCATTCATACCAATGGACCCACACGATGCCTTCTTGGTTGCCCCAATATCCGGAAATGGATCCCGAGCACTTCTCACTTGGACTCAGGTATCCCGAACTCCGACGTCAGGCCAAGAGAACGGACATTGTCAATCTTTCACTTGCGGTTGCCCAACCTGCAAAAGCGAGAGGAAAATGGTGTACGATGAAATGGAAATCGACAGTCAGGAAATGAGAGAAGTCTCGAAAGACGACTATATGACCGAAGACATGAGAGCAATGGATTTTGCCGGAGCTGAGTATGTGGATATCATAGAATTCAATACCGCCTATCATGCTTTAGGGAAAGGATCTTCAGGAGTCCAATCCAAACAGATGGTTGAAGAATTGTTAAAAGAAGGGAGACTAAATCCCATCCTCTCAGAAGAAAAGGTAACCATTATCAAGTCAAGCCCACCCGATGGTGAAGAAACGGTCCTTGTCCGAATTACCAACTGGGAAGTCACTTTCCCCGAGTGCATCTCAGCCCTAAGGGAGGCTTTGGACGCTGGCACAATGTCCGATATTCCCCCGACACAGAGTGCTACAATCATCTCAAGCACCGAGCATTACAAGAAGAGTCCAGGATACTGCATGACGATGAAAATGAAAAAGAAGGATCACTGGGCTCTGAATGTAGTAGCCCTCGCTGCCTGATAACCTTCACAGACCTTAACCTTCCCCAATTCGGGGCTGATCATAACAAGCCCCTCTTCATCAAGATCCAGTCAAGTGAATAGCGGCTTCCACGGGTTTTAATTGACAACGGGTCTGGGATGAATATCCTCCCAGCAAGGACCATGGGCCTACTCGGAATCAAGCCCACAGATTTGAAGCCTTCCTCCCTCACGATTAAAGCATACGACTCGACGTCACGCTCGACACTCGGGATTGCTACTTTAGATTTTTGGTTCGGTAAGAAGATGATACCCGTAGAATTCCGGGTCCTTGATATCGCTGACCTTTAACGCTCTGCTAGGAAGACCATGGCTACACCAGATCAATGGGATCGCCTCAACCTTGCATCAGTGTGTCAAGTTTGTCCAAAATGGAGAATTGATCGTCATTCGTGGGGACAATGTTAGCGCCGATCTCGATATGGACAAAGATGTCGCAGCCTTATTCGAAGGAGCAGGTTTGTCAAAAATCATCGGGGCTGATCCGCCGATGGAAGCACCGTTGATTGATTTAAGTGAAGAGACACCGCCAATGACAGGGGCTGTTACTAAAGAACCCTTCAGCATGGTTGACCTTCTGACCGGGGATGATTATGTACCTGTGGTTGATTTTCCGACATGGAAAGATTACGTATCAGTGATCGAGTTTGACGGGGACAAAGAGATTGATCCACGCACCTTCGTCAGCACCTCAGAGATGCCGCTCCGAAATTGGGCTTCCTTCAAGGGACCGATCGCCAGCCGGGAGATTATGATGGAAAAGCTCGGGCTGACCCCTCGTCCTGGTGTATCAGAGTTAATGTTTGTCCCTGTAATCCTGAGTCAGTCCTCAGAGTCTTTTGCTATCGAATTTGAGTCTCTAGATAGGTCTGATACTCTCACGGTTGATGATAATCACTGTGTCATTAACTCTGTCTTCCCTTTTGCATTAAATGAAATGGTCGACCTTTCTGCGTATCCCTTAATTTCCACCTTAACAAATGATAAGTTAACTAAGACAAATCTTAATGACTTAAAAGTGGTTGTAAGTGCTCCAATTTGAGTTGTTAGTATTTTCGTTAGAAAATTAACGAAAGTTTTAATATTCCTAACATTTCTAACAATTCCTAACATTTCTAACCAAGCAAGGGTAAAGTGGGCATTGTTATTTAAGGATAAACCATGGAAAAGAATCAAAAAAGCAAAAGAAATGGTCTAAAACCCGAAATAGAAATGGCTGGGACATTTTCTGTTGCTTAATTTGAATTTTATTCCTTGTGTCCAAAGCCTGAAGCTGTAATTAATGAACAGTGCATGCTTCCTCTCTTGTTCGCGCGGATGAAAATGGCACTTTCAGAGGGCTATAAATTGAGGCCTTCAGTCACAGAAATAAGGAGAAACAACACAATTTGCAATTGCACCTTGGCGAAAAATAGGGAGAAAACAGTGGGAATTCACTTGAATTGCCACCATTTTCTCTTCAATCTTTCCCAAATCCCACTCACTCAAAATACTTTCAAATCACTCTTATACATACTCTCCTACATACACTAACTCAAGCTCAAATCACCCTTTTAGGAGGAGGATTAGAGAGAAAACATAGAGGACTTCATTGTTATCTACTTGTTTTCTCTTTGACCAACTCTAATTACCAACCCTAAACACTTTCAAACCCTAAACACATTCAAGCCTTTGAATCCATTCAAACACAAAACACAAGGAAGATAGGTATAACCTCCCTCTCCTTACCCTAAAATTCATCCATGCATGCATTTTCAAACTCCAAAATGTAGTTTGTTCATCTTCTTGCCCTAGATCCAAGAAGATCACCATGGAAGTTCATCTCCATTGTTGATCTTCTACAAGGATCAACATTCTCTTCAAAGTGTTCTTTACTTACTTGCAAATGCATTTTCAAAACCCTAAAAATTCATTTTCATACATCAAATCTCATTTTCAAAGGATAAAATTCCCCTTCCCAAGCAAATGAAGTGCTTAGTCCGAATGTACCCCAAGGATGGTTTGATATAGTTGATTCACCACTAAAATGTCAAGTGATCACTAATCAAAACCTAGGGAAATGGGGACAAGCATGGATGCCAAACCCCCTTTAAAATCATGTTTTTCTTCTTAAGAAAGTTGCTGTCCAGTAGCAATTTTCTAAGACCTCTGTCCATGGTCTAATTTTTTGGACACAGTTAAACTTGGAATTTGGTATTGACTACAAAGCACTTTTTGTATCCAACATCCAGAGATTTCCAGACATATTTTTACTTTATTTTTTGCGTGAGTAAAACTTCCTTTTTCAAATTTTCTTTTAAAGGTCAGTTCCTCAGTCTCTGGAAGTCCAGATTTCATATCTGAGATTTCCAGAAGGTTTTGGGTCCCTCAAATAATTTCCAAAATGGAAAATTCTTTCACATCACTCTTATTTAAGGTGTTTGGAACAACTTTCATTCTCTGAGTTTCCTCGGATTATGAAGTTTTAAAGCCCTTAAATCCATTTCAAAATAAAGTGTTCACTGCCTTTTTCATTCTGGCAGAAATGGTTTTCAACTTTCAAAAATCTTTTGAGCCCCAAAACTCAACCCAAAAATCACACCAAAAATCATGGGATTTTTTCAAAGTCTAATAAAGAGTTCCCAAGTTTTACTTTTCCAAGTTTCAACTTATTTTGGCCAAAGTAACACACACACACACACACAAAAATGGTTTTTAATGCTTGGAAGACTCGTTTTACGAGGCATTCCGGGTGAACACTAACGTTCTTCCCGGCGTGTAGCGTGACCTCCGAACCCAAATCTCTTATTTCGGGCATTTTTCAAAGTTTTGGCCCTTAAAACAAAAATGGCGTGGCGACTCCGTTTTCCGGTTTTATTTGGTTTTCAAAGAAACGAAAAATCGAATTATTTCCGCGAGTTGGAAAATTTCAACATCGTCACAGTGGCGACTCCGCTGGGGAAGAATAAGCTTTAAAAAAAATGATATTTGGTATATTGGTGGAAACCATTAAACTTCCCGTTATCGCCTCCTAACACGAGTCGGGGATAAATTGTGGTTTAACAATCCCACGTACCGGTATCATTGTTTAAAAAAAAAATAGCTTTTGAGGGTCAAGCTTCCGTCCCGGCATTTAAAATCATTTGTGGTGTGTCGATTTTTCACATTTTCGTGTTGTTTTGGCCGCCTCGGAAAAGTCAAAATTTTGACTGTCGGACCCGTTGCCTCGGATTTTGAATTATGTGTTTATGTGCTTATGTGTGCATTTACCTTCAAAATAAATTTTCAAAAAAAAAAGAGTTCCAAAAAAAAAAAGAGAAAATTTTCAAAAAAAAAAAATCATGCATCATTCTTTTTAAGACACATGAAAAATTTCTATTTTACTCAGAAAAAGAAGATAGACTGCTTGCACACTACGCCCACGTGACCTTACACTGCACACTACGTCCCTAACCCGGGGAAATCCCTGTCGGGCCCGTTTGGTCTTATTACTCCTCTCGGTGCAAGCACGGGACTACCCAAACATCCCATGGAGCCTCGTGTCGACCATGCACTTGTCCGTGACACACTTTGTCCGAGACCCAGTTGGTTTTTAGTCTGGTCTGTGTCATGCCCTGTCTGTGCATAGACCTTTCCTTTCAAGTCTTAGTCGGCATACCAAGTCAATATCTTTTGGGGACCCTAATCAGTCGAAGTTCTGCCGGTTTTTCGTCACGGACTTTGACCAGATGTTGACTAGCGCCTTGACTTTGACTCTGACTGGCACAAATTATACACTGACTCCCGGTATTGACACTGAGTCATCAAGGATTAATGATTATTCCATGCCTAATTACGGCCTAACTGACGACAAGTCAAGATCAATTGTGGACATCTATCAGTCCAAATCATGCCGACTTTTTGTCGAGCCCTCGGACATGACCTTGACTTTGACGCCAGCTTTGTCCATAATTTACACCGAATGCTCGTTAAGACTCGATTACCCGCCAAACTTTTAGGATCATTTTTCTTTCGGTCGGTGGGACCCGCTTGCCCTATAGGACCCTCGCCCGGGGCTGTCCACCCTGGGAGGTCGAAATACAGGTGGAATACGAGGGGCTTATAGACGTAGTGACGGGGCCCACTGATCCAGGATCCAGAATAGTTTGCGAAAAAGAAGAGCGATCTTTTCCAACCGATTAGGTTAATAAAACATGTTTTATGTAAACAAGAACAAATAACTGCATGCTGCATGAGCCCAAAGCCCAAACACCTACCCTCCTTCATTCCCAGACATCTGAACCCTCGTGCCTTTTCCCCCGCAGCTCCTCACAAAGCTTGGTTTCGGGCACCGGGTCACCGTTTGATTAGTTGGGAAGAGTCAAGCGCATCGTCAGCTTCACCGTTTGTTCCGACTCCGGGTTTCAGAATGTCTCGCATCGGCCCGATAATGATGGGGACAATGTCACTCCGCCTCCCGGGACCCTCGAGACGAGAACAACAGTGGAATCAGTTAGCAGAACAGATGAGATTACGACAGGAAGCACAGCTGAATAGCCTTATGGAGGCTATCAAAACCCATGGTTTGGCCGCCAGCCTCAATCCCGATGGCACCTTCACCGTGGAAGAAGACGAGGATGCCAATCCCACTCTCAGTCGCCCAAATTACTCCAAGATCCCACCACCCACCTCCTATGGTACCACTACCAGAACCCATGCTCCTCGACCTTCTGGGTCACCACCTCCCCGGCTTCGTACCACTGGATCCATGCGGCAGCGGCACAAACCGCTCACAGCCTCGGTGGGACAAAGACAGTACGGAATGTCTTCTCATGGTTGGGGTTATCTCGGAATGCCACAGCTAATTGGGATCCCGCCTCAGTTTGGAAACGATCAATCCGGGCCTTCGCAGCAACAGTTCAAAGGGTCACAACAACAGTTCGGCATGCCTCAACAGCCGTCAGGAGCCCTTCCTCAGAATGATGTTAGCTCAACTGCTCCTCCCACAGCTTTCACCAACCCATTCCTCACTCAGGGTTCGATGGGTTACCAAACCTCCATCCCAGTTTCATCAGAATCACCAGGACCGCAGTACCCCCCAGGTTATACACCATCGCCTCAGCCAGCCAGGCAATTCAACAGTCAGGGACAGCAGCCCACACTTAAGCCTACTTATGGGACTCACTCCAGAAATCCACGCTACCCAGCTACATCAGGACTGCCTCCACCCACTTTGCCAGTTGAAAATCAATAGCAGGCCGCAAGGTTCTATCCCTTCGCCTAGGCTCCTACTCATGCTCCCCCGGGCAATTTGGGCCAAGGACAGGTTTTCACCTACGTCCCCGGATCGGCCGTTCCCTCCACCAGTCTGCCGCCAGTGGTAGCTCCTCTCTCTAGCTCAGCCACTAGTTTGAACGCAATGGCTCCGCCACAAGACCCTCATCTGGCCTGGTTCATGGAACAGCATAAGGAAATGAAAGCGCAGATTACTGAATTAACCGCTAAGAAGTCTGCCTTCCGGCCTACGGACCCGGACTCCATCGTTCCCCTGCCTCACAAATTTGTCATGCCAAATCTGGACCTCTTTGATGGTACTGCATGCCCGAAAACTCACCTGGACACGTATACCTTGGCGATGAAGGCCAAAGGGTGTACCAATCAATTGGGTCGACTATTTCGATCTATCTTTGAAATCCAGTGCCTTAAAATGGTTCTTCCGCTTAAAACCCGAGGCCGTGGCTATATGGGACCAGATTACTAATGCCTTCACGTAAAATTACAAAGCTAACTTGGAATGGGAAACAAATAGAGTTGATTCTGCAGACAACAAAGGCAAATGGCCCCGACGAGAATGTTGGGGACTTCTACAAGCGGTGGAATTCGAAACTCGGTGAGATGGCAATCCCTCCTTCCGAAGAGGAGCAACCGGACATCTTCCAATCATGCTCGAAACCACATGCGAGAGCCTCCTCGGTCACTTCCCGTACTCGGACTTACGGGCCATGGTTAACTCCGCGGCTAAGTTTGAAAAGGCTTACAATCAAGAACTGGCCAGCTGCGCTCGCTTACGGATATCAGGCTCCTCCTTCAAACACCGCCCCTGCTCCCGCTAAAGGCAAAGAGATGATTAACTACGCGGGACAGAATGTAATAACACAACTCCTTTTGCTCCCGAGAAAACCAAATGAGCCTGCACCACGGGTCATGAACCTCGAAAACTTTGGTATGCCTCTGAACGACATCTTTAGGGGACTGGTGAAAGAAGGCTTGCTGCGGCCTTTGGAGAATTTTCAACCCAGGAATCTGAATGCCCCCGTCGATACTTCAAAGTATTGCGCTTTTCATCAAGCCCATAGACACCTAATGTATAAGCGCTTTACTCGAAAAAAGGAAATCCGAGTGGACCGATAGAGCAAGGAAAGTTGGAAGGCCCCGAGGGGCCTAATACAGTCAAAAATCCTCTGCCAAGGAACCATAATCAGGTGAATATGATTGAATGCGGAGAACCTTCGCATGCCCAGGAAGATGCTGATGAAGGTTCCCAAATACCCATGGCCAACCTTGTCGAAGATCCTGAATTCGGATTCCCCATCAACCTTGAGGACGATGAGCAAGTCAGCCCACCTTGGTCTCATGTCAGAGACTTCCTGCAAGAATACGAGGCCCGCTATTTCTCGAGTGAAGGGAAAGCCGATACTGAAGAACTGGGGCTGTTCCGGTCAAAACATGAGAAAACCATTTACACAAGATGGTTAGAACAATCGAGAAGAATCAAACAAGAAAGCTTCCGACGAGCGCCTGTACTGGGGCTTATCAGCAAAGAGGCCGAGGAACATCTGGAGCTAGTACACTTCTGCAAATTGGCTTTGGGAGAGGCTGAATATGATCCCGAGAACAGCGAAGAATCAAAGGAGGAGGATTCCTTCTATATCCTGCCGGGAGTCAAATACGTGCCACCCCCTCTCACTCTTCCCCCGCAGTTTCTGGGAGGAGAAGCTGAGTCGCAACTACCACTTCCGGGAATGGGAGCATATGACAATTCTCACTGCGCCGCACGCACCCATATTCCCCTAACGGGTTTGATCGGCGTTCCCTCTCGGCGAAATCCCGATAGTATGGGAAGATGATTCCGATGACAACGATGACGATGATGATGACGAGAGCGAAGAGTCAACCGAGGCCCCGCATCCGAATCAATCTCGGGAATGGGCCATGCTGAAATGAGCCCATGGGAGCCGGACACAATGGTTGGTTGTCGGCCAAGCGACGACGAAGAAACTTCTGACGACTACTACGAAACCGAGGATATGAAGGCCATGAAGTTTCCTGGGTGCGAGCACGTGGATGTCTTAGAGTTCAACACTGCCTACCATGCTTTGGGGAAAGGGTTTTCAGCATTCGATCCAGCCGATAGTCGAAGATCTACGATAGAGAGAGGGAAACTAACTCCCATCCGCCCAAATGAGCAAATAACCATGGTCAGATCAAATCCACCCCGGAACAAAGTAACACTCCTTGTCAGGGTTACCCAAGAAGAGGTCACCTTCCCCGAATTTATGTCAGCTCTCAGAGAAGTCCTGGAAACTGACATGATACCGGATGCGCCTCCCATACAGAGTGCTATAATCATCTCCGGCTACGAGTACTACGTAAAGAAACCAGAATGGCTGCACTATACCGGGGATGAGATCGAAAATCCGCCGAGCCCCGACAATAGCGACTCTTGTTGTATGATAACTATGAGCAAGGCAGGCTATGGGAGCGAATCGGAGGACGCCCTAGCTCTGTGGGCCATCCAGGGGGTAATAACACAACCCCAGACTCAAAGGCCTGTGACTTGGGAAGCAGTTATAAGGGCCACCCAGGAAGGAGCCAGCACAGCTCAAGCTCAGCCCCTCACCGTTGCTAGACTCCGTCAGAACCAGTGGCCGATAGCCAAAAAGTCTCCCCCGTTGACCCTAGCAGCATTGAAGAAATCCAATCAAGAAGCGACTGATGAGGAAGTCAACCTGTTAACCCGATCTGGGGAAATCTTCCAAGGGAATCCTAAAACAGATAAGAAGGCCACAGATCAAGCACCCGGGGAGAACCGCCGCCCCTATGCTAAGACAGCCGAAGCTCCTGACCCCGAAAAAGAGGACCCTGTGCTCACCCAGTTGAAGCAAACACAGGCCAACATCCCTCTTTGGTCCCTGCTCACCTCATCCTATCCTCACAAGCTAAAGTTGGAAGAAAGCCTGGCTCGCACCTTGGTCCCTATTGATGCTACTCCCGATGACGTGGTACAGCTGATTGGAAACATCCACTATGGGAACATAATCACTTTCACAGATCTCGACCTCCCTCAATTTGGGGCTGATCACAATGAGCCTCTCTTCATCACAGTCCAATTGGATGAACGACGCCTCCCTCGGGTCCTGGTTGATAATGGGTCCGGAATGAACATTCTTCCGGCAAAGATCATGAGCCTGCTTGACATCAAGTCCACGGACATAAAACCTTCCTCCCTCACAGTCAAAGCTTACGACTCGACATCCCGAGCAGTCCTTGGAGTTGCTACCTTGGATCTATGGTTTGGACAGAAATTGATACCTGTGGAATTCCAGGTTATTGACATCCCGATCACTTTTAATGCCTTATTGGGAAGACCTTGGCTGCATCAGGTCAAGGGGGTCGCCTCAAGTCTCCACCAGTGTGTGAAATTCGTCTCGAATGGGGACCTGACAACCATTTACGGGATTTAGTCACTTTGGAGGGCACGGATACAGGTGGAATACCTATTCTGGAAATCAAACATGATGAGGAAGGTCTCATGCTAACAGGCTTCACGGTTGAGCCTCCCAAAGCCCAAGTGTGCAACATAGATCTGACAGTCACCCGGGATAAAATCCCTCCGGTCTTGAAAATGATGAGAAAGATGAGCTATCTACCTGGCCTCGGTCTGGGGAAGCACCAACAAGGAACTCACAAGCTCATCGAGGTGAAAGGACAGAAAACTCGCCACGGCCTAGGATATGAGGCCTCCTCAGTGGACACCGCAAAAGGAAAAGGATCTGCTCTACAAAGGAAAGAAGCTATCACAGGAAGGGTCCCGGTCGATGATCCTAAATCTCTCCCCTTCAGTCCTAATTTGGCTGACTACTTTGTAAAGGGTCCCACACAACCGGGTAACATCACAGAGCCCACTCCTACAGAAGGGCGGCTGAAGCTACAGGATAGCCTCAACAAGTTCAGGGGAGCCAAAGCTAACCCGGTCCGTAGAATGTTTCTGGACCTACCCAAGATACTCGGGGCTACCACTACCATGAAAAGTGTGCCAAGCCTAGTGGAACAGTTCGAGAAGCTTACCACCACAATTCCTACTGCCCAGGATGGTCCGAAGCCTGAGTTTTAATTGACTGTACCAAAAGCCAAAGCCACAGAAGTCTTTTCAGATGATTGGGATGGCCCGATTATGCAGCAGTTATTCGGGGAAGAGGTCCAGTGCCGCACTGATTTATTTCACTTCGCTCAAAAGAGATGGTAGCAATGATCGAGGAAGGAGGACGAAGCGCATTAATTCCCGAGTCATGACGCCCCTGACAGCCATGCTATTGAATAAATCGGGAAACTCACTCAGGCCCGTCCGCGACCAAAGAAGATATGATCACCGAGCCTGGATTGGTCCCCCGTCCCTTTGTGTCAATCTAGTTAGAGTCTTCCGAGTCCCTCAATGTCAAGATTAAGTCTCTAGAGTCGTCCGACGGCCTCACGCCTGAAGACTACGAGTCTGTAGCAAATGCTGTACTTCCTTTCGTTCCTAATGAAATGACGAACCTTTCTGAGTATCCCTTGATTGCCACTTTAACTAATGATGAATTAATTAATAAAAAAAAACATTTAATAATAATTCATTAGATAAAGAAGCTGACACATTAAATAAAAAAAAAGAAGAGAACAAAAATCTTTAAGCATGTTGTTCGGAAAGAGGAAAATCGAGCCCAAGCTGCCGAAGAGGTTTTGACAAGTGTGAATCTGGGAACTGCGGAAGAGCCTAAAGAGACGCAGATTGATAATTTCTTCGAAGGAACTGAAAAGGATGCCTTACAAGGTCCTCAACTCAAGGAAAGTAGCCCTCTTCATCAAAGAAAACATCATATACAGATACGGGTTGCCAGCCGAAATCATCTCAGATAATGGATCCCACTTCGAAGGGGAATGCGATAGGCTGCTGGCGGAATTTAGAATAACCCGTCACAAGTCATCTCCCTACAAGCCCCAAACCAACGGAGCCGTCGAGGCAGCAAACAAGAATTTGGAAAACATCATTCGAAAAATGGCTGTCCGAGGCAGAGATTGGCCCGAGAAGCTACACCTGGCACTCTGGGGCTACAGAACATCCGTCAGAATGGCAACCGGGGAAACACCATTTGCTCTTACCTACGGGATGGAAGCCGTACTCCCAATCGAGTTAGAAATCCCCTCACTCTGTGTGCTGTTGGAAAGCCAGATCAATGAGGTCGAATGGCTCCAAAGTCACCATGATGAATTGGCCCTGCTAGATGAACGACGATTGAAGGCCATGGAACATATCCGAGCATACCAAGGGGGAATGGCCAGAGCCTTCGACAAGAAAGTAAAGCATCGGGAGATCCGAGAAGGTGATCTCGTTTTGAAAGAGAAGCCCCCTGTCCGCATCAACCCGCTTGGCAAATGGGAACCTGTCTGGGTCGGGCCATATGTCGTCCAAAAAATCTTCTCCGGAGGAGCCATGCAACTTGCAGACCTCGACGGAAATCCTTTGTACACCCAAGTGAATGGTGACAAGTCCGCGCAGATACTACGCGTAAAAAACACCGAGTCAAAAAAAAAAAGAAACAAAAAACAAAAGAAGAAAAAGGGCTAAAAGAGTAATACCCAACTAGGTTGAAAACCCGAAAAGGGCGCCTAGGTAAAAAATAGGGTTGCACCAAAAAAAAAAAAAAACAAAAAAAAAAAAAAAAAAAAAAAACAAAAAAAAAAAAAAAACAAAAAAGAAACAACAAAAAAGAAGCCGGTCGAACTACGGAGACTCGAACCCTTTGTTCGAAGGGAACGTAGGCGGCGGAAAACGGTTCGGTCTAAAACACAAATAAAAGTCATACTTTGACATCAATACACCGATCGTACCATGAAAGCGTCTCGAAAAAACTCTAAAACAGTTCACATATTCATTACGCTTAAAAACTTTTTGATGAGTCTAAGCCCGGTTCATTCCTACAACCGGCAACCTGCTAAAAGAAAACTAAGATACATAATCAAACTAATGTGTTCTACGACAAGAGAGGGATACTGAAACCCTCAAGGTCACTCCAAGCCACTCGTACTGGCCTCTCCCCTTTTCTTCCCCCTTCGAATCTTCTTCTTCTGAACAGGAAAAATGTCGGTCTTCCTCCTACCAAGCTCTGGTATAGGAACAGTATCTATCAAACCAGCCTCTGTCAGGGCCTTAGTGGCCTTAGCATCATCTCTCATATCCTGTAGCCGAGCTGGTAACGTAGGGGTCCTCCTCTCCTGCCTCTTGACATAAGCCTCATAGTCGGTCACAACATCTTCGCTCCTGTCATGAGGGTTGGCCCTCGCCTCGGCCCTCCTCCTCTCGGAAATTGTCAGGTCCTACGCACCTATAATGGCCTCATGCCGTCTTAAAATAGCCATCTGAGTCTCCCCAAAATGCCCCTCGTACCAATCCAGGTACCAAGTGGTCAGAAAAACAGGTCTCGGACGCCTGAGGATAACCCGAGGAGGAAAGACGTCATACCTCCATACTCGGGAAGAAATGGAAACACCGAAGGATCATATATAGAAGCGGAAACCACCACCCTGGTGGCTATATCATCAAAGTCCTCCTAAGGAACCTGCTCCAAACCAAACTGTCTCAGAACCAAAGCCGGAATGTAGAAGCTGGACTGAGAAAGCCCAGGAACCATAACCACGGGAGATCCGTCCTGAAGCACCCTCCGAGTCTCCACCCGCCAATGAGGCACCGACCATCTGATATCTTCAGTCTGACGGCCAGCCATCCATCGCTCCCATGAGCCCTGATCATCAAAATCCACCAAAACCTCTCTCCTGGCAAATGTCCAAGGCTTGATCCTATCAGAAGTTTCCCGAAGAATCCCCAGGCGCTCCATCAGCCACAAAGTCAAGAGAAACGGGCTGCCCCCGTGCATATACTGTCTCCCATCAGCCAGTCTGTCGAGAGCATGAAAAGTCTCTCCCAAGATCAAAGGTACAACGTCTCCGCCAAGCGACAGAACGACTACATCTAGCAGAGCCCGATGACGTATCCCAAAAGAATAAAACCATGAACAAGGTCCCGAACATGCAAAGTGCAAAGGCATCCTAATAGGCATCATCCACCAAGCCTAAGCCCCTAAATCTATCGTGGAGACCAGAATGTTAAAATGATCGGGACCACGCATCATACCTTGTGCTTCCTCCGGGGAAAGATGAAGAAGGTTGCACAGCTTGTCAACAAAAGAGGCTCCTTCGGGCAAAGGAATTGCAATCGCCTCCACCTCAGGACCACCGAGCAAAGCCCGAAATTCTTCAACAGTCGGGACCATTTCATTGTAAGAGAAGCAAAAAACATGCCTTCTAGTGTCCCAAAATGAGGAAGAAGCTCTCAAAAGCTCATAATCCGGAACCAATTCCTTGAGAGACCACACGCATCGTATCTTGTACCTTTCTTCGAAAAATGACCTCCTCTCATGCATAATCTCCCGAGACCACTCTTTAAACTTGGTGAAGAATTGCATTTGAGAATTTTGGGACAATTTGGGTGGATTTCTCATGCTCACAATTCTCTCCATGGTTTTTCTCTCCTTCTTCCCGAAAATGGCTGTTTGAAATGGTGGTTGAAGAAGGTGTTTGAATTTGAAATAAAGGAAGACCAGATCTGAAGCAAAATTAAAGGACAATGTCAGATCCCTGTCCTATCCGCGCGGACATAAATGCCATCACTGCAAAATCTCGCAATGTCCAAACCGCTCGCACCACGGAGGAATATTTTCATCCCTAAGTTGCTCGAAACCTCGCGCAAAGCCTACCCAAACAAACCACATACCAAACACTCACACCCTTGCCAAAAAATCGGGGCTCATGAAACAATGCATTCATATAAAATTGCATTCATGATAGATAAAATCAAATCAAATCCTAAGTTATTACATTCCAAAAAAAAAAAAAAGAGAAAAGCAAAAAAAAATGTGCATAAAATGTATCTCGTCTCGAATAAGTACAATCCCACTCCCAATCTCGTAAATCAATCTCGTAAAATCGTCGCCAATCCTCGGTGGCCGACGCTTCCCCCGCCACCCTGCGTGGCTCTACTCCGCCTCCTCGGTAGCCATGAATGTCTCGGGCTCAATCATCATCCTCGCCCCCGAAGAAGGCCTCGTCAGACCTACCGGCACGCTCCGATACGGCAAACCAAGATCCGCAAAGAAATCATATCCGAAGGTGAAGGCGTCGACTCTAGACGTGCGAAGAAGACCCACCGTGATGCCGCATATGCCCTCGCCATACGGGATCCTCGAGAATGACGTGGTCCGAAGGCGCACCACGCTAGGATCTATGAGAGGAGAAAGAGGAGTCTCGAAGAACGCTCGTAAGGCTCTGGGAAGTCCCCGCTCGATGTGCGCCGCCGTGCTCGCCGCTCTAGCCTCGAGGGGCTCCACAAGCAACCATCCTCCCGATGAATCTCTTAGCCCCGATCACCGCTTCGTCGCCTTCTCCACGACCACCTCCCGAAACCGCACGAAAACAAGAGCGTCAAAAATAGTTGAGGTGAAAATGACGAAAGGAAAGAAAGGAAAAGACATGTAAGCAAAAAAAGAGGTGGGAAGGGAGAAGCCATACCTTCATACCCTGACGAGGCCGAAAAGCTCGTGGAAGCCACTCAGCCGAGGGATCTCGCACCCTCAATCTGACCCCATCCGTAACATATGAAAAGTCCGTCCGCGGTACCGTACCGATCCCTACCCCTCTCTCAAGGACCTCGGGGCATCCTCAACTTCCTCAAGACAAATACCGGATACTTCTCAATCGCCACAAATGCCGAGAAGTGCTGGCCACCCTGCATCGCCCTGTGTCTTCGACCTCTCGCCTGATACATCATGTCGGGCAGAGGCTCCACCGGAGCCATCAAAGGCGAGTTCACGCCATGCCGACGCGTCACTCTCTCTCCCGCATAGTACACGTTGCAAGTCAAGCCCTCAAAATCCTTCGCCGTACGGTCCATATCTCGGCACCCTTCACCGCCCACATCGAAGCGGTGTCCTGTGGGTAGAAAATCATCCTCTCATCGGTCTTTGCAACCCTCGTCAAAGGCGTGCACTCCGTACTTAAGGGTCGCGCGCCCTTAGAACCTATCTTCTCCCGAGCATGCTTGCTCCAGAGAGCATGGCCGGTATGCCCCGATGTACTCCTCCGCCGCCGCCACATCGTGACGTGAAAGAACTCCAAAGCCCATACCGCGAAAGGGAAACCCCATCAATCCGGTGCAAAAAAAAAGTGAGAGAATACGTGCTTAAAGAAAAGAGAAAAGCAAAGAAAGTTTCGTACCTCCGCAGGAAACTCGAAGCACGCTCGAGAGCTGACGGCCGTCCGGCTATATCGATCCAAGGCAACAGAGCTCGCACCCCCGCTCTCCCCAAGAGACCTCCCCTACCATCTCCACATCCTCCAAACTCCGCAAAGCAAACATCGCCGTCCCCTCGGCGTGTCCAAAAAGGGTGCTCGAAAAGGCAAACCACAAGAAGCCCCTGCAACCCGCACCGCGCCTACTCTCGTCCCGTCCAAATCAACAGTAATTCCCGATGGTCTCCTACGATCTTCCCATGTAATTACTCACGGCATACCCATCCCCATCCCCTTTTTGGGAATGGGGGCAAAGCCCAGAAGATCGCGGCAGGTCCCCTCAAGTCACTATAGCCATCCCTCCACTCAACGCTCCGTCCTTTAAAGGACAGCCCGTGATCGCTGCGTAGTCGTCGAAGGTGTGACTCGTGGCCTCCCCCGCAAAAAATGAAATGTGTGGGTCGCGCCCCACCAATGCCGTGCCAAAGCGAAGATCGACCCTTGCTCTTAGAGAATCTTAACTAACTCCTCGTGCACTCGCATAAACTCCCCGCATGCATGCCTGGGCCCGGCCCCGATGACGATCCGTCTAGGACTCATTAAAGCTCCTATCAAGATCGGAAGCCGGTCCCACGTGTCTACCACGCACTCCACCGATCCTCGAGTCTTCATCTTGTTCAAACTGATGCGTCACAAAGCGACCTCCACCCCGCAATTGAAAAAAAAAAAAGAAAGAGCTAAAGTCAAGAAAAATTTTTTGCATTCAAAAAAAAGAGCATACACATGCATCATGCAACACAAAATTGCATTGAAGAAAATTCGGCATAACGTATTCAAAAAAAAAAGCCCCAATTTTTCTCGCATTAAAAAAAATTTGCGGAAATTCAATCAAAATTGCATTCATAAAAAAAAAAAGAAAAAAATTCATAAAAGGGGTCAACGGAAGTAAAAACTCCGTCCCATTTTCAAAAGCATGCACATACATTCATTCAACGGAAGCATAAAATCCGTCCCACTTTGAAAAAAAATCTATGCATACATGCATATCAACCCGCATCTCACAATAATCCTTCACCATTTTTCATTACACAAAAGAAAAGATTCCGTCCCATTTTCATAAAACAACTATTCATTCATTCATACATTCAAAAAACGGAGGGAAAAATCCGTTCGTCTTTCAAAAAAAAAGCATCCCAATAACATTGAGTCACGAAAAAGATGCATTCATATCATTCATCATCCCATTACAAAAAAATCCTACAAGAGTGCATACATGCATACATTCATGTCCGGCCCCAAATTCTAGACGAATTTCTTATCATTTCATATATTTCAAAAAAATTTGGCAAAAATGCCCAAAAACAAAAAGGCAAAATTGGGTTACCCATTCTTTTTCAAACACATTGCAACATGCAAATCATCAAAAATCCAATTTCAAAGGTCAAAAAACAAAAACATAATTTTTGAATTTAAAAAAACATGCAATTTTCGAATTAAAATTTTTTTTTTTTGGCAAAAATGCCCATTCTTTTTCAAACAAAAATGCACATTTGGGTTACCCATATACTCATTACAATACGCAAGGCATCAAAATCAAATTTCAAGCCCAAGAGCATCACAAATTCGGATATTCAAAAAAAAAATCAAAAATCACAAAAAATAATCTATTTCAAGCAAGAAATCAACAAAAAAAGTGAAGAGATTCGAAGCATATCATTCGTTGCACTCGGATCAGCCCAATGTTGCTACGCATCGCAATAGTATGGCTTCTCCGCAATCGATTGCGAAAGGGTGTAGTGCCTCCTCATTCGAACGAGCTCCAATCGTCGCTCCGCCACCGGGCCACGTCCCCGGCCTCGAATGGCCGCTTCCCCGTGTTCCATTGCTTGAAAATTGAAGAAAATCGGAAGAATTTTCGAGCTTTTTGCCAAAAATGGCGGCTTGGGCGATTTTCTCTCTCTCTCGTAATTTTTGAAAAAAAATGGCGGG